>LOND01000086.1:67941-81567 GCA_014220965.1 Paragonimus kellicotti
GAGTCGCTACCCATTTTATACGACAATAGATGTGTTCAAGATCGCTGGAAATCAGCCTTGTAGATTTTCAATAACTTAACTAAAAACAGTCACGAAGTGTTCTTAATATGATGCTTTCGAGGAGGTTTCGGAAAAACGTCAATATCAACCCTGGATACAATGACCGAAGGCTACCTTCCTGGCTTGTATAGAATAATCCAAGGTCGTCCATCTCTCCTGCTGCTTACACATGGAAACGGCTAAAAATGCGTCTTGAACTGCGAAGTCGTCTGGTGACCTCCTATTTGTTTAGCAAATTTGACCATTTGACAAATAGTGTCTTTTTTGAATGCACATCATAGAAGAGTAGGAGATGACTTATTTTACTGCACCCGACTAAAATCAAGATGGCTGCCTACCCACCCTATATTGAAAACTGATTCACCCAGGTCTTGGTGTGTGCATCCTTCTCAGTCGACATGCCCTAAGTCCGAGTAATCGTTATCCGAAGGCACAAATGAGTCGTGAATCATTTTAGTACAAATTCAGATGATCAAGAACTGTGTACACATGAACTGATCCCACTGTTTATTTGAAATCGGCTTTGTAAATTTCTTCAATGAGCCTTTAAAAACGAAGGAGTACCAAGTGAATTTTTACAAATATCACCAAACGAGATCTTAGTCTCTATGACAAGAAAAACTGGTAATCTGCAAAATGCCTGCAAATTACTAGGCGTCTTACGGTGGGGTGCGTACACAACTGACATCCGAAGTTGTATAGAGATGTGTCCAACTGAATTTATTCCATGAATCACCTTCTCATGCTTGTAGATATCATCAACGCAGGTGAGTTTCCGCATTCCCTGTTTTAAGTAAAGTTGCCGATGGTGTTTGGAAAATGGTACACCTTCCAAAGACAAACCGAAGTATCAGGAAAAAATATGGCCGAGGTTTAGCTTAGACGATTCACAAATCGTCGGGCAGAAGTGCAGGATTTCGCATTGTCCTCTTGATGTTTACGGTAGTCTTTTTCGTGCGAGCCACGTAGGATAAAGTACAATTTAGAAGCCTCTGTCTAACCTCACGATGCGACGATTGGTGCTATTTGATGATCAAAGGGTGTAAAAGACAAGCGTTGCGACTGTTGGAGGACTACCTGAACTAGCTAAATCTGCACTTAATTAACTTTCGTCACTACGACTATCTATTCGTTCTTTCTATTTTCCTTCATGATATCTGTCACTTTTGTATTCTTTTTCCTGTCCCTGTATGCAATATTGTCACCGCTAACAGTGATACATCAGTTGTCCGCATTTTTGCTTAACTGTTATACAATCAAAAGAAGAAATAACCGTAATTTAACCAGAAGGGAGTGAAAAGGGAATTGACTTGGTACTTTAAACCTTTTATATAAGTTCAAATTAGCAGCAGATAAGCAAACGTCGTGTGGCAAACGTGAGCGTGAGATCTACAAAATAGTCATCACTATTCTGCTTCATAAATTGCCCTTATTTTACGGACAATCCGGTCACAGGGAAACGTTCACACCACCAGACTCTGTGAACCACTTTCTCCGTCTACGTCTGAAGTTAGGGACAATAAAAATTGCTGAGAACCCAGTTAGATGAATGGTTACAATCTATAGCCGATTAGATACTGCTGCTGTCCTTAATTCTTCACTCCTACACCACCGTGTTTGCCTTTGATTCTGTGTTAGTCAGTCGCAAAGCGACTCCGTTGTGACAGACTCTTGCGTTGTTTCCTTATTGCATTCACCAGCCAACTGAGTGCCCCTCAGATACAAAGTGAATGAACCCGTATGACCATCTGTACGAGATATCCGATTTGTTAGATCATTGTTGCTTAACCAGCAGTGCCACCTGTTGCATACGACTGAACGCTGAAATCGAAGGTCGAATGTTAAAAAACAGTGCACACCTTTCTTCATGCGCAGCCACGATCACCCTGTACACACGACCCGCAACCCCGTGGTAGATCTCAGAGATTAACGAAGACTGCCCTGTTTCGAGAGGTACGAATCGTTACTCCATTTTTCATGATCCCATCGCTGTTGATGCAGCTTCTTAATTGCAGTGTGCATCGAGATTGATACAAATCCACTTTCTCAGTGCAAAACCCACAATACATGACGTAATTAAAAATAATCAGTTTTTCCGTGTATTTAATACACACAGAAAGCACCACTTGTTTTGTTTTCGTTAACTTATATTTATACATCCCTAAGAATTGTGCAAACCAACTCAATCTTTGCCACTGGAACTCCGCTTCTCAACCTCACTGTTACTTACTACTTGGTGCAATTCGATGCGTACTGCCGAACACAAGTGTCGAAACGGGAATAGCTGGAAGTTGCTTATGTTCTTTATCCTGATTTGCTACGATTCACATCCGTGTACTGTCGTCACTCTCTTTTTGTGTGTATTAGTAACATAATCTTCCAGTTCAGATGTATCTGCCATTCGCGGTTATACTCACAAGATATGTCCAAGTAGAATTTTCACGATCACCTATCAACGTACTCGAATAAAGTTCGGGATGCATACTTTCAGTTCGGTAAGAAAGCAACTTGCCTCAATCCTTACGTGTTTAACCCAGTGGGTACGCAAACTAATTCATCTAGAACGACAGCTGAAAACTGTCATTCAACGCGATGAACTAAGTACATTTGTTCTGCACGCTGATTTGCCAACCACGTACAATCAGTGAGTAGTTTTTGTGTGAACTTGAATCATCTGAATGCGGGTTCCATCATTGTAGGATGCATTTGCGTCGGCCACCTCGCAGAAGGCATCGTGCAATTTAAGGCCGAATAAGTAATAGTGTTAATGGTGGTTGTGGTGGGGACGTTATGCCCGGAGTGAATGGAGTAAACTTTCGATGTCCAATCATGAAATTGGTGTCTTACAAACGTTTAACTGAGTCTACCTGTAGGTGGTTGATTGGTTAATGCAGCCTGATTGTCTTAACTGGTGCAGGAATAGTTTGTGAACCGGTCGGTCTGTGAGTGTTTTACGCTTCAAATGTATCCAGTGTTGTCAAGTGGGAGAGCTAGTTCAATGCTATGGACGTTTTTTCACTCCACGAGCTCAGTTAATTCACATTTGGAATCAGTCTGTACAAAGATTTCCGTGTCAACTATGGTCGCCTCCTTCCACATTGAAATAAGTGTTGGTCTCTATCTGGTTTCGTGGTACGGGAGGTAGAGGACGTTTAAAACAATTGAAGCTGTAATTCAGATATGATAATCTCGCGATAAGTGTTAGGCTTACTACTTCTGTGGTAATATACGACACATTCGATTAGTGCTTGGTTTTGCAGTAATTAGGCAATTTCGCCAATCGTCAATCCTCCAGGTACGTCTGATGTACTTCTGGGAACGTTTCTTTCCCCCTACACCTTGTGAGCCATTTGTTTGAAGTTGTCGACAAATCAGTTAGCTTGCGCAATTTATTGCGAACACCCCGTTGGAAGTCTAATGTGTCTGCCTCACGTAACTCTTTGGAGTCCCGGGGTAAATTTGACGCAACTCACGAACACTTGCGCTTAGGTGTTCTAAGTATACCATTGCATAATTGGATGTCATGCTGCCCATATAGTTGGAATGAATATCAGTCATTGACAACTATTGCACCTCTGTGAATGACCATGTGAAATCGGTATGTAGCCACTTCACTGTTGATCGTTCTGCTGGTCAATTAGCAGTGTTTCTTCTATTCCGTAGCTTTACGACCTCTGAAAATGTTACACAGCTTTTTACCAACTGATCTACCTTTTCGTCGATACCTAACTTGCGAAAATAGTCACATTCGAGCCTAAACTTCAGTCACGATCATGTTAATTTATCTAAGAATTCTGGTTCATAGGTTGATTGATTTAACAACCCAAGTTCCTGAAGGTAAGCAGACATTGTTTCACGTTTACTTTGGCAGTCTTATTCCCTTATTACCTATATGAAACCACCTGGTACTTCTGAATTAAATAACTTGTTTCATGATCCGACTTCCCGAACTGTTACCGGATGTTCTTCACTGGTTCATTGATAACAGCGCGAATCTCCCTGTCGACCCCCATAGACGTGTTTACTATGCCTTGTGGTCTTGAAAGGGATGCGTAGCTCTATATAACACATATATTACGAAAATATCAAACGGTGATTCTTTATTTCACCACGTGCTCTTTTGCTAAGCCTCCATCTCACCAGCGTAGGTTATCCGGTGGTCACAACCGTTCGGCAGAGCTGGATAATAGCAAGCACTATTGAATTAAAAACTATAGGTCCGACTCTCTCCCCTAGTTAGGGTCCTCAGAACACACTGAGTCTGCATCTGGAAACGTTACGAACGATAGTGGCTAATCAGGCTCATTGCTCTACATATTGTCTTCGTGTGACTGGGCTGTGCGTGTAATAATGGTCATTAATATTGCAGAGCAATGAGATTCACGAAAAATCTATCTTGCAGATGCCATCTTACGGTCACTTGCAGCGCTGTTATTTGTTTGCTTCTGCGGTGTAAGCACCGTGCTATTTATAGTCTAAGTTTAGACATGAAGGTTTTTAGATGCAACTGCAGTCCTTTCATCATCTTTTGTCTCAAAACTAGAGACTTCCTTCCCACAATTGAACTGTTAGCGGGGTAATCCTGACCCTGAGCATGCGACTGCGAAATCAGACTGAACGCATAATATATGGTTTATGAGATATGGACTTCATATTTATTGAAACATCTTTCCGTTCTCACTTGATGTTCATGGTCATGTGTTGAGTAAACGGAACAGTATTTTCCTGACCTTTCACTGGGGGTTGAGATGGATGCATGTGTTATTCACAGACCCTTAGGTTTGTCTTCTCTGTTTGCCCTGCCATATCGTGATTCATGAGTGGTAGGCAATCAGCTAAGGTCCAGAATATTTGATCAGGGCATTCGTCCGAAATGTTGCTGGTCATTCACCACGATTGACCGTATGATTGTCATATATCAGAAATGCTCGAAAATTAACCGTTGACCTATTGTTGTCTTTTATGATTGTAACACATATCGACTCCCAGTAGGTCTGTAAGAGCTCACATTTTTCATGTATCCATCATTATACAACACTCTAGAAGCCGTCCTATATGTTTGTTCATTTACAGGTCAACCGCAAAAGTCGACTGATTGCTTTCAGTCTATGACCATAAGAAAACGCAAATGCTAAGGGAATTAATTTGATTGGCTGGGAAGAGCAGCCTTTCCGGCCAGTTTGTATCAATCGTCTGAGATGCGTTCGATCTACCTGGTTATTTAACCCTTTTAATTTGTCCGCATCTTTTTCCATTTCTGTATCATCTCGTTTGATAAGTTCTCACTGTTTTGCTAGAACTGTCAAGCTATCGGGATGTGCAACTTTTTATTTCTACGTTTGGATAGCCTGACATTTATCCTGCTTGCATGTGACCTTGTATGTCACAACTGCGATTGCGTTATATTGTGTAATTTCAAGACGTAAATTAACTTAGCTTAGAACAGACTTAGTCGAATTTGTAATGATCTTAACATTAGAGTATAGTCTGCCCTCTCGTTGGCGGTTGTTTGCATCGTCTAGTGTCAAACCAACGAAATTGCGAACGAGCGTCTTTCAAACGAGATGTTACTCTAGTGATATTTTATTACCGTTTCTCTAGCTCGTCTTTCTTTTTCGATCACAAGCTGCATATGGCGTTTGTCAACTCCCCTTAACTTCTTCCAAAAAGTAATCAGTTCCTTGTTGGATTGTTGAGTTTCATACCATATGTGATACAAAGTTACCTTTTTCCATAATGCGTGACAGTCCCCCCTGGTTCCTGACTCGCCGGTTGGTAAATTCATCACTTGTTGATTTGTTTTCAGAACCCGGGCGCAACAACTGGTGAAACAAAGAATATGGGACAACCGAAAATTTGCCTTCGAAATATCGTTCCGGTGGGGAGATATTCTGGAAATTGTTGGTCCAAGTGCGCGCTCCCTCGTCGTTCAAACAAAACAATTCAAAAATCAAATATCGGATTATTCGTGCATGCTTACCGAGACGATCTTTCCTACTTGAGTCGACCACAAATTCCGAAGGTAGTAGATTCTGCCCGGAAAGGCGTTAACAAGCTGAGAGAGGGCGTGCAGTGAGACATTCCGTCATTTCTTATGTCTCAGACGGGAAAACATATTTTTTTCAGGCGTACCATTACACCTTATGAGAACCAATACCACTTCGGCCGTGTCTATGATGGTATATAAGGACTGTCGCAGGTGACTAAAGACGCAAAGCCTGTTTCAACTGCACAGTCCGTAAGAATCAATATTTGCGACGCGCAGTGGTAAGAATCCCTATGAACACCCACACGTGGTGTTCGGTGCTTTTAAAAACTGAACCAACTAAAAGTTCTCTCGTGATCAATGGCTAATAAGGGCGAACTTCAAGTGTCATAATCATAGTCCAGATTTTCTTGAATCATTCCACCGCAGGTGTTGGAGACTTACGGGGACTTTCGTTTGATGGATAGGCAGTTTAGCTGGGGAGCGTAAAGTTTGCTGGGTTCAGCTTCTTTTAGGACTGATCCTCTGAGCGAGCATGAATATCCTTACACAAACTTTGTTTACGCAGAAGCAATGGGCAGCAAATACATCTCCCATATAGCACTACAGAACGACTAAGACTTACATGAAATATCACCATAATTGTGAAAATAAACTTATCAACATCGCATTGTCTTTTGCTGTAGGTCCTCTGTCGCTTAAACTGGTGCACTTAGTGCGCTTTCTTGTCTGTTTCAAACAATTCTATTCTTCAGCATCCTTACCGTCCCCCTTGTAGATGTCTATAACATACCTATTCACTAAGTTATTTGATCGATTATATCGCAGGCTAAGTGCATGCCCGTGCTTATGGGGCTTACAGGTGCATTGTTCCTGATTCATGTGGGTTGTGCGAAAATCGTCGAAACGACGACTTGGTTATTTTTTTGTTAATACGTTGGTTCTAGTTTTAAGCGTTACCCTTATACTACTGTGATAGAAGACATATATGGGAGGAACTGCCCGAGCTTAATTGAAGTCCACTAGAATAGTGGTGAATGTGTGTAGCCTTGCTCACGTAACAACCGGGTGCAACTCTCTGTCTAGGCAAAGGTGAGCATTCTGACTTACTTCGACTAAAAACACTGCAAATTCGATTTTTTTTAATGCTTCTGTCGCATCAGATGTAAGATCAATGAGATAGTAGTGATAGTCATAAGACGCACGAGCTGCACTCAGGTGGTCGCAGCATGGGTATGCGCATTCGTGATGAAGCTTGAAGACTAAACTGGAGTGTATAGTTCCTGTTGGTTACGAAAAGTTCTTGCTGAGGAAATGTTTCTCTGTATGCGAGTGTTATTTTTAAGATAACATGTGTATGCTTTCCATAGTGGAAAACACACATTCGCCGTAGTTATGTTTTATTTTATTTTTGTTAATAAACAACTTTACACATCTGTCATTGCCTACATATCTTGTACTATTTAAGTTATTATCGGCATTTGTTCTACGCTATCCTACTTTAGCAAAAAATCACATCTAAGTGGTATGGAACCTTGACAATATGATTTGATCAGAATAGGTATCTGCCGCACTTTTGCGTTCATGGGGTTGATTTTCCAACTTGTTATATTACATTTTGTTATAGAGTTAAGGCTTTTGGGGCTGCTCAGTATCCACGAGCCAAATGCACCAGATACCTCTAATCGGCATATTTCCTATCTGAACGATGGAGTTCAGATACTTGCTTCCAAACGCAGTTCATTACCGAAGACCGATTCCGAGTATTTAGCTTTCACTGGTAATGCTCATGGACTGGAAGATCGTGTTGCAGTCTCCAGCACTGGGACTCCACATTCCGAGAGATCGCCAGCTGTTCGTAAAGTGAATCAGATGAGTACTGCTCGCTCGAGCACCTTTGGTTGCCTGGAGTCCTACAAAAAATTGGATGTGCTTGGCGAAGGTTCCTACGCCACTGTTTATCGAGGTTATTCGCAGTAAGTTACGTTATATCTCTTTTATTATGACGACTATCTAATGATTGTCAGTTTGCCTAACCAACTGGTCGACAAAGCAGTCACCGTGCCATAGCGAATCATTACTCGATTCATATTTTACTGTTGCATCCCAGCTCTTCGCGGTAGAGTAGAACCCGATCTATCTGTATGAGCATTACCAGTGAAACTGGATGTTACATTTTTGGAAGCATTGTTTATATACTCTGTTACGTTAGTATTTAGTTTTTCCAATTGTTGCCGCCCCATGATTGATGTGGTATATGCTGAATGTTTGAACTGCCATGTGTACGCTCTTTCCAAGTCGATCGCTTCTCAGCTCCTTAGTAAAGTGAACGCAAAGTGAAGCGCCAATCCACGGAGGAGTAACCACGTGATCATATTGCACGTTCAGAACGTTCAATGCGGTCTGGTAACTGCATATTTTCTGGGTGGTCGTGCCTATCCTTTTACTGAAGCATCCTAAGTCCTCGGTGTAAGATAACTTTGAACCAGGACATCAGCGTTATGGAAACCTACAATTGTCTTATGATTTCCCCTAGGTTCTTTCATATTTTTGTACGTAATACATTTTCTATAAAGGCTATCCAAACTAAACACATCCTTTCATCAGCTCTTGCTTGCTTGTTGTAGAAAGTGATTGTTATTAACCGACTAATACTGAACATATTTCCGAAAATGTTATTGATTTTATAGGTATAACGCAACGTGTCTGTTCCCCTGATGTATCTTCTAGCCTACCGTCTTATGCAGCGTTTGTTTGGTCCCCTCATTTCCTTCCCATGCTCTCCTTCGCGCCTAAGTTCATCCGCATCAGCTTCGGCCAATGGTCATTGTTCTTTCCATTAATTTTGCTATGACTCATCCCCCTACACAGCTGTGGTTAACTGCCTGGTCCTAAAACTCCATGCTGACTCCACCACCTTTGTTCCCAGTGCATTTGTCCTTCACACTCAGCGCGACGGACACGACAGCCACAACATGTTGTACAGCGTTTGTTTGCGATATTTCTGTCGTGTCTACACGTCCGAGGGTTGACGTATGAGGCGGTGGTATTTACTGACCCGGTCGCACTCTGTTTGCGTAATAAAATTGCTACTGATCCCATTCGTGAATTGCACCCTCTTTGTCGTTATCAGATTCTCATCTGTGTTTCTATTTACTTCTCATTACAATGAATTTTTGAGTGTAAACCAAAAAATTCCTGAGTTGTGTCCATTCGAAGAACGGTGGGGCCCAACTATTTGCATGTACGTCTGGATCTGTGTTCAATGGTTTAGAATTTAAAAACTAGGTGAATAGTCTCGTGGTTGCCGTGACACACATTGGGAATGTCGACAGCTGCCGAAATGTTTGGAACGATAAAAAAACGACAAAACCGAGACCAGATCGTAGTCTGTCGCGCATATAAGACACACACCTGAGCGCGTGGTAAACAACAGCTGGTTGGCGGCGACGGTGAATTATCGAGTGGACGTCCTTTCTGCTAGCAGATTTTCTACTTTAAAATACTGAATGTGTCAGGAAAAGCAAAAATAAAAATACAGTCTTAGTAGCACTGACTGAAGTAGAACGCAACTTGTTACGATGGAAATTTAGATGAGTAAATAGGTTTTAACAATCCAGACAGCGGTAAAAAAAAAGTTGTAACCTAGATACACACTACGAAACAGATACATGAATAATAGCTTATCGGATTGCAGTAATTAAAAGCCACAACTAGACAGGTCAGTGATTCGTTTCTATTCATTATTCAGGCTAGTAGTCCTGATATACTTGCTGGTCATGTCGTGTGAGTGAATAAGTCAAATTGTCCAAGGCTAGGTGTAGCCAGCTATCAGTTTTTATTTATTATTTTGATGTGATGGTTACAAAAGAACTGATATTACATGGAAAAGTGGGCAGAAATGGAAGTAAAGACCGGTGCTGATAACAAACTGGGGCTGACTGATCCCAAGTTACACAAATACATAAACGGCGTTGGGTTTCACTGAATGATACTATAGTTCAAGCCGTGGATCGTTACAATGATAAAGAATATTAGGCCGTTGGCGCTCTCGATATGCAAGGTTCTATGACGTAAACGATCAGGTGTCAAAACAAGTAGCCAAAACGATGATGGTTAATGAGATGATCGGGAGGAGTTAAGAAATTTCAGCAGATACAGAAGGAATGATATCCAAAACAGTTGACGCTGCAACCATTCGACCAGCGATATTATTGTTAATGTACCATTGTGTTTTAGCCTTGAAGTGCAGATAAACATGCACCTCATGGTTTATCGATTCGCTGCGTTTGCTACCAGTATATGCAACACAAACTTGCGTCTAAGGTCACCTTATTAACCACTCACCGAAACGGTCTACAACACTCGGTACCTGGATGTCACAGGTCACGTGAAGACCCATACGAATAAACAAACCGAAATCAACCAACGACTGTCGTGGAAATCCATACCATCAACCTTATAATCAACATCGGACATCACACACAAACATGCATGTGATCAGGAACGAGGCGCGTTATTAGGGGACAACGAAAAACGCAGCTTTGAAGATGTCTCCCCAAGTTCAATTGTAGTTCGGCTGCTTACCTAGTTGCGTAGTGGAAACATCTTGAAGTTGGAAACGTTGACTGAGACATATATCAAACTATCTCCACTGAATTCTGAAACAAGACTGGTCCTTCTATTCATCCACTGTATGGAAACTAAACATCATGGTCAACTCATGACAGTGACAATCAATGTGCACGTTAGACACTGAAGACGAGCCGGATTTGACCGAAGGATACACTGAGGTGATTACCCAGACAAGCAGATTGGGCGAAGGATAACTAGCTAAAGTGTACTCAAGCCAAAACAATCATTTTGGCCTTCCCATAACAGGTGATACACATTGGACCGGCAACCAAACAGAAGAGACCTTCGACTCGCGACAATTATCACTAACCCACTACCCTACTTAACAAGATGAAGCAGATCAGAGAGTATGGGCAAACAGACATTGATCAGAATAGCAAGATAACCATGAGAGCCGTTTAAAATTCCGATGATGACGGACGTGACTCGTGCCGAATCGTCATGAGCTCAACTGTGTCCATCAAAATGAAGTGAAGCGAATCCAAAACATACTCCACCGCTAGATAAATTTCGGAATAGCACGGATGAGTGGTTCAACAAACCATCCATGAGATAACCATAGGCGAAGTTGTAATAGTAGGTAAACTGTTTGACTTGTGGACAACACCACTTCAGCATCCGATTCTGTTTGATCTGAAATACCAGCCGGAATTCATGGTGACAGAAATACCAGTAAATAAATTCAAACACACAGCCAGGACACTGGGGTTATACTTAAAGAAGGGTGATCACCTTAAATATGCCATCTGTGAAAGACCGCTGTTTGTATACAATATTCGTCAGACAAGAGCTGTTTGGTGTACACTACTTCAACAAGAAACACCTTCCATAGAGAACAATCCTTTTTCTTTCGCAGAGGTCTTTCTTCTTGGGACGGACGGGGATTCCAGTCCAATAAACTCAGGTTGATGTGGACATAACACAGTCCGAACCACGCTCTTGAGTGGTGATAGAATCTCGTCACATTGTTCTCAATAGTGTTATGTACTAAAAAACCCTTATCGAATGCCTTTAGATTTCGGCTTGTTGCAATAGTTATACACTCATGCATTTTTTGAGGGATCATCTCTCTGAGGGAGTATTAACACTGATTCTACTCAGATTTTTAAAGAAAAATAACGAACTTGTCAGCATTTAATTATAATTTGTTTGCTGCAATGTGCCCGTAGGACTGCGGGCTGCCTAGTTACTATCAAGAAACGGTGGTCCGAACATGATTCAAATAGCGATGATTCGATCTCAGGAACCCTGATTTGCGAAACAATGTTGTCATCACTGTTGTAGCAAAGATAGCAACCAAGTGAATAAGGGCAATATGAGGAAAACGATTATATCTTAGAGAATATCATGCGGTTTGTTGCTGTATCAGGGGGCTTCGGGAAATTGGTGAAGCGTATTTCGTTTCTTTCTGTTTGCAGATGGAGAAGCCTTTAGTTCATATTTCAGGCACACTGCTAACGCCGTGAGCCCAGATTCCAAAACCAAAACTGTAGTGGCCACTGAGCAATCACATTTGTCATAGGTCATGCCTGCCCGCTTTAGTTCATATTTCAGGCACACTGCTAACGCCGTGAGCCCAGATTCCAAAACCAAAACTGTAGTGGCCACTGAGCAATCACATTTGTCATAGGTCATGCCTGCCCGCTTACACTTTCCAGCAATCATTTGACGTGTTTCACATAACTGAACTCAAAATTACACTACATGGTTGGTTGTTCGGCAGCTTTTAGCGTGTCAGGATAATGTGTGAATATTTTCTGTGAGCAGATTCATGTGCTTTGATAGGTGTTTAGGCAAGGTTGGTTTGGTTGGACAAATCTGTGTCTCTTACTTTTTCTTGGAGAGGACCAACCACTTGTCTTGTAACGCAAGAAGAGATGCTACCGAGGTGGAGGATGAAAAACAGAGGCAGCTGTCCAGTGTACATGCCGAAAACGGATAGCCGAAATGAAGAAAACATGTGTTCACAACGTACAATTGCTGAACGCAACTAGTTCGTACTCGAACTGCTATGCTGCGTTTGTGCGCGCACGATGACCCGAAATCACCAACCCCTAATCCTATAAACCCAAACAGATCACACGCAAGACACGATCAAAATGAACCTGGCGATGGCGAGGCAATTAAGCATGACGGCATTCAACCTTGAAAATAATGGTACTAACTTCCGGAAACGCTGAAAGACGGTTAAAAAATGTACAAAAATAAAAACTCTGGCGATTTCGAAAGATCAAGAACTTAGAGCACTGAACAAGCTAATACCAGAAGGCAACACGCTAAGATGAGATTAGAAATGAGAAACGGAAGCTGAAACAGGAATCTGACAATTACTTACCCTCTCGGATAGCTGTAAAAGGCAGACCTTCTTCGGGATTGATACGAATCTCCTTCACGGCAACCGATCGGCCCATCACGCTATGAAAGGCGTAGGAGATTAAAAAAAGCATGAATTTTTGAAGGAAAAAGTTTTGGATTTTTAATACATGTAAGAGAAACACTGGTAGACACAAAAAACCACTATTTTGCTCCCTGGTTAGGGCTTGTTATTCCTTCTTTGGCTGTATGACATGTGAGTGGTAGCATGACCCACTGATTAGCTGCTGTAATAATGATAATGAACCCGACAGAAGCCTAAAAAGACAATATACAATCGTCCACAGAACCTAACAAAGTATGCGTTAGGAACAGTGCTATTGGACAGAAACGAACACTCAAACATAAGAAACTGAATTCCGTTACAGTGCTTTAAATGGAAGAAACACGTTTCGTCCAGAACGAACTTTCATCAGGCACGAGGTATCTGTACTAGGTATTGAAAAAAACAACTGCCAGAAGCCTATACGAGAAACTTTTTTGGCTTCGAAACGGACGCAGTCCTCTCCAAGAAAAAGTAACACAACAGATTTGTCCAACCAAACCAACCTTGCCTAAACTCCTATCAAAGC
>LOND01000086.1:84372-96575 GCA_014220965.1 Paragonimus kellicotti
GTTATTTCACAGTTGCAGAGTAATCCCCGTTTTACGGTTGTTGTGTACAAAAACTATTTAACCTATTGTGGAATGTGTTTGTCACTATAAACATGCGAGAATGGCGTAACCAATTCTCCTCCTGAGAGTGGGACTCCTTTTTCCTATCGTCTTGCCGCTCTATGGCTGTATGGATTAGTGAAAAAACTCCGTAACTTATAAGTTTCATTTTGATTACTATAACGGCTCCGATATAATGCAGAATGTTTCATAAAGTACTTAGCAGAACGAAGGATCTTGTATAATACTATCTCTGTTACTCAGACACCATCTGTTATGCAGGCTAAGGTTATGACCCAATGATGGAATATTTGTAAGATGCATATTCAAGTTAAACGGTATAATGTAGGTTCTCGGGTGTGTATGTTTCAGCGTTTTGGCGATGGGTTACTCGGACGTCGAAATATGTCACGTCTGGTCTTTGACAGTATGAGGCCCTTGACAATAGCTAGTCAATTCTTTTGTCGTGTTATCGATTACGTCAAACGCGTATCTGCCATCCTTACATTGTCGGACTGAGTCGGAACGGTTCATGGTATGAAACTTAACTTTTCCGGTTACGGTATGGACCATAGTGAGTGTTACACTATAGAGCCCATGGCTGGTTATTGTGGTCGCCGAAAAGCATAGATCGACACAGAGTGGAATATCATTTTTGAATTTATTTGTTTTCGCCCAGTAGGATTGAAGCCACTTTTTCCCAAGAAATTATGAACAGCCCTATTAACCGATATTCTAGACATGCTCTTGATTCATCAATAAGATTTTCTTTTGGTGTTCCCCGCCGAAGTATTCCCGTCAGTTACTTGTGAGTGTGGTTGTCGGACGTGTACTTTATATCAGAAGCTTATTTCAAAGATTTTTTTGTAGCAGCTGATGGTGTTTGTGACCTCCAGTCATTAGTTTGAGACCCTGTTCGTATTCACTTCCTAGTGTCCCACTACAACGGAATCTTGCCATTTGGAGTAGGCATCGTGAATTAATTTGAGTATTTGATTCGTTATGATGCGGCGGTTGAAGTTGGTTTGTCAAAATAGCATGTTCTACCTTAGGAGCGAACTCCGGTGTTTTTTTGTGTGCATAAAAATAGTTTTGCTCAAATCACATTAACTAAGAGCCTACCAGCTATGACCTATGCGTAGCGGAGATGACTATACTACGGAAAGTTCCATGAGGGAATGAATATTCTGTCATAACAAATGAATTCTTTGGTTTCAGCGTCCTTAATTAAGTCATGATTACCTATGGATATGTCTCTTGTTACCATCATCTTCCTGACAGTCGTAGCAGTGAGCGGTCCAGGATGATGTGCACCAACCGGCATGTTGGATTTTTTTTGTGGGGAGTTACCATATTTGCCTCTCGTGTTTGCTGATGTACGCTACTGATACTTTTATTTACTGCATTACTTAAACAAACTAGTTCTGTTTGGATTATTTGAGCTTTGTGCTAATCATGGCTCAGGTTCACACATTCTAGTCGATGCAGTGAGGAAACACTCCAGCGAGCCCACTATCGCTAGTATTGTCGTCATAAGTGTTAAGTGACTGTCACTTGTGCGTCGGAGTGCAGACGGATTTCGTCCATTTTAATTGTGTAACATTAAAAGCGATTGATCGTCTGCTGTTAGGCTATGTTTATAAAAATTATTTATTGGTTTAGGGTAGGTTGTAAGAATAACGCTGTACGCCGCGTCCGATGTCTTTACCACTTGTCGTCGTTGTTCGAGATACGAACGTACTCCTACGTTTTCGTTTTTCATTTGTTCATCGTCCATTTCGTTCATGGTTGACTGTTCTTTAACACATATAGGCACTGTCCTGGTATTACTATTTTTCATGGTGTTTGCTAAAGTTAGTTTGCCTCATCGTATCCCAAATTGATCTACAAAGTTTCTGTGCAATTTTCTTTGCCAACTGTATGCTCTGTTGCCGGATTGAACTAATAAAATCGTGTTTACTTGCCCGTACGTTCAATTCGTATACTATTAACGGTTGGCCGTCGACAACGGGGGTACTAACTGTTTAGTGTGTTCAA
Source organism: Paragonimus kellicotti (assembly GCA_014220965.1). Taxonomy (NCBI): domain Eukaryota; kingdom Metazoa; phylum Platyhelminthes; class Trematoda; order Plagiorchiida; family Troglotrematidae; genus Paragonimus; species Paragonimus kellicotti. Next base: position 86,449 of record LOND01000086.1, read on the forward strand.
ATTGTTTTGAATGCAACCCTGCTACCAGTTTTCGACATTTCTAGGTCAGTTGGATTTGCTGCAATGTGAATACGTTTTCATTTCTAGATTTCACTCATCATTTTAATGCCTGAGCCGTAGGTATTCCTTACATACGCGCTTCATTTTTTTACCTACCAATCTATAATCAGTTCCTCGTCATTAGTCTAAGTTGTAAAAGGTTCTTCGCTCACGTGGTTGCTTTCAGGCATTATCGGTTTTCCAGCTTTCTGAGTACTTTCATCGAACATTTTTATTCGAACAAATCTGTTCAGTGCGAATTGCAGGATTTGGACAGTGACTTCCATTTTTCCTGTCGTTTTCACTAATCAAAGCAAATGAAACTTTTCAATTCTCGCTTTTTGGATTTCCAACACTTGGTCGCTGCGCTTTTTAACTGCACTCTGCGCGCCTGATACTTCCAGTTCAGCTTTGAATATTGTATTGCATGCATATTCTGCATTGTATATACAGTGTTTCATGTGATCATTTTTCAAGAATGCGATTCTGTATTACTGCACAATTCGTACCTATAATTTCTCCTGTTCGAACGATCGAAGTCATTTTTTACATCTATTAATACTGGCAATATATGTGTGGGAACTTTTTTACTAACATAAATCTCAGCGCATACAGTTGACCACTTCCGGCGCCATTTTCTGGGACTGTCCGTCCGTCTGACCGGATTAGTAGGGCAGGTCATGTGATTGTGATCGTGTCTCCTGCAGCTGACCTTGTAAAACTTTGTTCAGCTGAACATGGCAGTCTTCACTTCATGTAAGTGATCGACCGTCGTGCCTTTTGCAACAGTAATTTAATAGTTGATGTTTAAAAAGCCTCAAATATAATCATTAACGATATCAGAATTTTCATTGCCATCACCTATAGCTGAAGGCTTCTCTCACCAACAGTAGCCTCTGGTTAAAATCAGTCTCTCTTTTCTTTTCCTGTTCATTTTACTTTTTTCGTTAGTGTGTATTGCTTTCGTATACGAACTCCATTGCCCTAAATGCAACAGACATCTCATGATGTGTAGCTTTGCAGTCACCTATGGTACATATACGGATAGCGGATTGTTAATCGTCACATAACTCAACAATCTTTTTCCGATCGTCTCTTCGCCTTTGTTTTTACAGACAAACCGATTTCGAAGTTACGCTTACTGAAGAACATTCGTAAAAGATTATCGGCTTCTTTTGGAAAATTGGGTGAGGTTTGAAGTTTGCTGTTTTCTCAACCTGTTCCACTCTTCACAGCCTCAACCAAAGATGGCGATACTCATCAATTTGAGGTAAGCTGGTTTAGTTTATTTATTGCAACTTACTTCGTTAATCATTTCGTTCTACTGTTTCATTTGGCTTGTTATGTTTCCCATTGCTTGAATGTATATCTGTTTCACACTAAATTAGGAAAATTGCTCTTCAATCTATCATGTCGGTTCTTCAAAACGGGCTCCAGATGCTATTCGGAGAGCTCCGGACAGTGAAATGGCGGAGGTGTCGATAAGTGTCATTGGAATCGTTGGTCCATATCCTCACTGTCACGTGAACTGTTTGACAATTTTTGGTAATATGAGAGGACGACGTCTATCGACGATTTCGGTTGGCTGTGGCATAGTTTGTTGCCCGTTTGACTGACGTACAAATGGCCTTCAAAGCCAACAGCTCGAACGTTTTGGACATGCTACATTATCGACCGCAATGGCGTTTGTTTACTCATTTTACGACAGTGTGTCGATCCTGTCAGCTCTACTTATGTATATAGTTACCCTGTTTGGTTGCAATGTTGTGATCAGTCATAAGCTGGCAACTCGGCGTCTTGAACTTGTCGCCTCGGTAACCTCAGTATCATCAGGGCACGCGGTGTCGTAGTGATGGCTTACATGACTGTGCCTGTGCCGAAACGTGTTACCATCCATTTGAACGGTCGTGTGTCGTCGAGTTGCCAAGGTCTGTGCTTAAACTCGTAGTGTTGACATCAACAACTGATGGCATGTTTTCACTACATGTCCGTCTAACGACGTTCCTTCCGAAAGCATGAACGATGCACTTTGGAAGTGATGGCTGTAGGTTAGTAACGTAATAGGATACATTTATCAGAAACACACACACATACACGCACATTTCTACCAGTAGTTGATCGGTACTCATACTGTCGGATTACCAGACCTCTGTTTGTCACCTGTTTCATTGAGCGTGCAACATTGACCGATTTCGGAAATAATCAGTTACCCGAACACTGCTCGATCGTTTGATGTGACTGAGAGACAATTGTGCTGGGCATTTGATCCCGTTATTTTTATAAACTTGCCGCCCAGTCATTTGCGGGTCACCTTATGAATCAATACGAACATCGGTAGTCGAATGTTGGAAAACTGTTAATGTACTGTACTTGAGGCGGTCCTATTTCGGATTCGTAGAGTACCACGGCTTTTACAATCGCCGTGTCTACTTTTGGATTTCGGAGCGTTACTGTCCTGTTTCTGGAATATCGAAGGCTATCTTGGCTTTGACGTTACGAACATCTGTTACATTTCGTGTATCACCATCGCTGTTCCTGCAATTTCCTAAGTTGTTCAACCGGTCGACAACCTCCCTAACATCATTGTTTACTATCGTTTACACAGCTGTTTTGAAGAAGCAGTTTGCATTTAAAGACTGCAAAGCGGATTTCGAACGTTTTATCCAGGCGCGACGTGTGGCGTAACGTTGTTTGTGTTGTTTAGAGGTTTTCGAACACCAGTACCTTGTAGTCAATATAGTCAAGGTCTGCCAGCCTTCCACTGTGCGGCCTACATCGGCATCTCATTCATGCCATCATTATTTCATCTGTTTCATTATTAGACAGAAGTAGCGAAAGCATACACTCTTGACGAACATCACCTCCACTGTTGGATTTGTTGAACAGTTCGTTGTAGATCTTATCGTGAGCACAGGTACATATACCTGCATATCCTTTGCCAATTTTACGAATGGTATGTTACCTATTCGTATCGAACGTTTTAGCGACTGGTGTGTATAAACACAATCGCCTACTTAGGAAATGACGGTTAGTATGCTGTTTTAAGAAATGAGTTGGACATGTCCGATTATCGTCGATTGGGTAACATGGATAAGCGAACTAACTAAACGGGAATACATCCAACATGCATGGTAATTGACCGTCTTCTGTTCGGCTAATTTGCTACGGTGTGTGAGCGAATTATTATCCAATTTTTTACTGGTTTATATCCAACACATGTTTTATACTATTCGCAGTTATCTACGTATGTATGAAAGTCATATGGTGTGCTTATGTTTTGTGATGAAAACAGCAGACTCAATCTCCTATCCCACGGCAGTCTGTATTGGAACCGCTGAGTGAGCTATCATTTAAGTGCCACATTTTCTTTCGTATATCCATCCCTCTTTCATTTTCATGCAAACTGATTTCCCGTACGAAGTGTTAGAAACTATTGGTTGGTCTGGTCTAATTGATACACTCTCCCACTCGCTTTATACTCACCTTTGTAGAATGTGTGTATACCTTCGTTTTTCTGTGGTACGTCAATACTGTTGGGTGGTGAACGGAATAGAGTGGTCGCATTTTTTTCCCCTCCAATCTCCTGTTTGCCGAGCTCGCACTGTTTACTCGTTTCAAAAGGATGTTTTGAGCCCCACTGGGCTGACGTTCATTCGTTTTTATGCTGGGTTAGTTAGCATACTATGTTTGTACTTCTTGGATCGAAGTCTAATTAACAAAAGCCCGGTTGACTGAACAGGCAGTCAGGCTGTCAATAGTATGGCGTTCACAAGCAGCGTTTCCATAGACCATTTGATTGACCATCAAAACCGAACTCTGTCAACTTTGCTTGCACCCTAGATTTTATACGTACTATGGTTGTTGAACGTCTGGTCACAGTCTTTTCACTTTGCCGCACGTTTTCTACTGGGACTATGGGACCGGTTAATTATTGCACCAGCACGTCGCTAATACCTGGCTTTCTCTATTTAAAACTACCATTTTCCATACGTTATAATACCGTGAATGTTGTAAAAGTAGCTATCAGTTTATTCACCTTAGCTGCCCGGCTGGGATTTTGTGGCTGTCTGTACGGACTGTTCTCTGTACCTCTTGTACATTATATATATATATATATATATATATATATATATATATATATATGAGGAAAGTTTGGCTAATCTTCCGTGAGGAAGGTCGTTCGCCCGCATGGTGGATGTTTCCTCGCAATGACACTTATGAGTACGCTTTTCACAAATCCATACCTACGATTTTAGGGCCCCAAAGCGTCATTCGGCGATTACCGTTGTCTTTTGAGATCACACATTTTTATATCAGTATTTTTCATTCATTTATTTGTCTACTTACTGGTGTCGTCACTTTCTGTGATGCAAACTTAAGTAACGGTTAACAAAAACCGTAAGCTTCCAATGCGTTTCTTTGAAATCATCTAGTCAATTCTGTTTATTGCGGGTCGTTATCATTCTTATACAATAGGTGTGCTTTTAGCTGCTAATCGACAGATTTTACAGAAAAGCTACCCTGATCACCACGCTTGAATATTGATTGTGATCAGCACTGATGTTAGTTGGTACTTGTTTTAACGTGTCGTATACTTCCAGTGAAACAATGATTCTGACTCTCTGATTAGTCGGCTTTCTACCTTATGACCGCTCAGTGCGGACGATGCTGATTTCCAAATTAGCCTGCGTGTGCTCAGATTCAGTCTGCCTTGAGTGTCTTTGTGTACGTTAGTGTCACCCTACTGTACTTGGCTTTCGTATTTGCCTGCCTGTTTTACAGCAACAAATGTCCATGGCTGTCTAAGTTGCACTACGCTTTATAAGTTGTGATCTTGTAGGATGCCAAATACGCAAATGGCAATTCGTTCCATTTAAACGAATCCCCGAATAACTACTTCCTTCGCCACCAGTAGCAGATTACGTGTTATACGTTCTTCTCTTTCGTCACGTTTATGCTCACCGTCCTCCTGGATTGTCTTGAACGTAGTTTGGTTCTGGAATGTGGTTAATTGGCCTCAGCAGTTACTCATACATCAGGAACGTTTCATACTGTATGGTTCAGTGAGATCGTGCGTGAACGTTCACATGGGATGCATGTTTCCTTCATGACTAGTGTGACATCAACCGAAAGACGTACAACCACATCGTAAACACGAGAGCCGTGTTTAACATCTGTGCCGGACAAAACTGTGCATTACTGGTTATCTCTGAAACTACAGTCTGTCACATTTTTTGAGGCGGGTTATCAGAAGAATTTGCCTGAAGGCTGTTAGTTTAATTCGATGTCGGTGGTGTTTAACTTTTGACAGTTATGTTCGATTGATGGCGTGCATTTCCCTACCGAACGCCTAGGTTTTAGCTTGACAGCTTTGCATGTGGATAAAGTTTCCTGCGGTTATAAGTGTATTGGAATATCAAGATGGTAGTTTTGTTTTGTACGAATGGTTCCAGCTATCGTCTGTCGCACCGAGCACTCTTTACCAATACTGCGGCCGACTGGCGTAAGGTGCGAGGTGGACAGATGATGACCTGGCGTAGACAAATGAAATCGTTCACGAAGGGGTTGGTCACTGTAGGTCGGGTTCGTCTCCCGGGCTGGGGCCCTCGCGACACAGAGTCGGTGGCTTGAGACGTTAGGTGAGATGGCGGCTAATCGAGCTCAGTGGCGTGAATGTTGTCGTTGTTTGGCCGAGTTGTCTGTGAAGTGAGTGCACTTAATGACGCGGGGCAGTGAAAGCCGTAAGGAAGCTGTCTTGCTGATGACGCCTTACTTTCACTTACAGCTCGGTTGTTTGTTTGCAAGGTGTTTGCTGTATGTTTGAATTTAGATGTGCGTTATTTTGATAAAGTCCCTCCTTTTGTTTTTCATCTTAGCTATCACTTGATGTTTTCACAGTTATGTGGTAGTTACGCATCATGGATGGCGATGATGATGATCATGTGTGGTATTCGGAGGGCATCCATATTACACAGACCCCCATTCCCACGCCTTCCGCTTCAATTCCCTCCGGGTGTGTGAGCGAAACTCTGGGCAGTGTAATGCTCCAGACACCTGAACATGGGCTTCAATCCTTGAGACAGCCTCATCCCAACCTGCATGCCGGTGACTATCATCTAGATGCTATTGCCGGCCGTTTGCATTCAGATATTTTGACCTGCTGCGAATTTTTCTTTCATATTTGTTAAACATCACCCTTAATTGATCGCATCTGTCGTATTCTCGTAGACCTTCCGTCGGCTCCTTTCGAAAAGAAGCATTAAACTCGAGTTTCGCTCTCATTAGAGCTCGTCAGTAGTGCATATCCTTGCCACTGCCGGGACTAGAACTTCGGCCACGCTTTCATGAGGCAACCGTGTTGACCACTGCGCCATCGACTTCACACTAGACACACCTGAATCATAATATGTGAACACCCAACTACATTCCGCTTGTGAGTACTGCTCTGATTACCCGATCGCCTCGAGAAGAGACAGAGTTTTAATCCCGGCCGTGGCAAGGGTATGCACTATTGACGAGCTGCTATATCGAGCGCGAAACTCGAGCCGTTCCTTTTTCTTTCTGTTCGTCTTTTAAACGTAGTACATACTACGTACACAAGCTCAAGATGAAAACTTAGTTTGGCCGTCAAGGCCTTATCCTTAAATAAAGAATAGATTACTTCACCTGGAACACCTTTTTTAATCCACTGATAATCTCGTATGAAAAGGCGTAGACTTAGAGGGTTTGATTTTGCATTAAGTAATCCAACACATCATTCGCCTGACGGCACTGACATAAGGCGCAAGGTGGTCAATCGACAACTCAGTAAAACGAGACGAAAGTAGCTACTGGCAGTTTAGGACCAGTGCCTCGTGTTTATCCTACTTCCTGGTCTCCTCATGATTCACTCGACCTCTGGCTGGAAGCATGAAAAAGAATTGCGTTTAATCAGGTTCAGTAGCATAACTGTTTTCGTTGTTTTGACAAAATTGTCTGTGAGGTACCGAAAAATAGAGCGGTACGACAACAACAAAACAGATTTCGTCTCACGCTTATTTGTAGCTCGGTAGTTTCGTCGACAAAACATAATCATCTTAATGCTAATTGGTTTTGTTTCGATTTAGAGGTTTCAGGAATTAGTTCCCGTTTGTCCCCTTTGTCCTAAAACCAGGAGGCTCTCTCCTGCCTCTAACTGTATGGCAGTTAAGTGCCAGCGCGATTCACGTCAATTAATCATGGATGTGATTGCTGTGAAGCTGGAGTTTTTTTCAAAATGACATATATGTCAACCTTTATGCACATACTTTTTGGTTATTAGGCCAGAAGGTTATATATTTGGTTGGTTAAGATGCACTTGATCTCTTTACGATGCATAACACTGACCACTATGAGGACATATTCTGGAGAGGAATTGGTAATTTTTCTTCAGCCATTGCCAGCGTTTTGTAATTGTACGTGCCAAAGAATCGCTGCGATCCTCTGCTGTAATGTATGTGAGCTAGTTGGAGCCTAGATTTGGTAGACAAGACGTGTACTCCTACTGAATCACGTGCCTTAGACAGAACATATGTCTGCGGGTCGTCATGCGCGTGTCGGATTCACTCACTGGTCGAATCACTTGATGTCTGGAATGCCTACTGGCATGCAGGTGATCATCCTGTTATTACGGTTGACATCCGTCATTTTTCACAACTAGACTATAACTTAACCTGATCAGTGTTCTTCCACTCTGTGATCGATCTACACTTTTAGAGTCGCTTAAACGCAGGGATGTACCGACTAAGTATGTGAACATACTGTCGGCGCTTTATTCCCATACCTCAGCTCAGGTTAGGGTTTACGGTGAACTGTCTGACAGTTTCAGCACCAGGAGCGGCGTACGTCAAGGCTGTCCCCTTTCACCATTTTTGTTCAATTTCGTCATAGACGAAATAATGGAGGACTGTCTGCGGCACTCAAATGATGCCGGCGTGGACCTCCTACCTGGTGAAAGACTGACTGATCTTGATTATGCTGACGACAAGGTGTTGCTGTTTGACAACTTTCAAGCAGGCACAAACAACACTGGACGCTATTTCACGTTCTGCTAGGTACTGCACAATGCGCTTCCACAGCCTCAGAATGTAAACTGTTTTTGCAAGATTACTGTGATTATGTAGATTTAATGTTAGATAATGAAGTCATGGAGGTTGTTGACCGGTTTGTATACCTGGGAAGTTGCATCAGTGGTGTTCATTTGTTCACCGGTTCTGGCACTTCAATCGCAGTTTCATTACCAAACTTGGGGTTGTCATCAATTTACAGAGTTTTTAATTGTCATCTCGTTTGTTGACAACGTTTTCAGTCTAAATGCCACATTCGGCGGAAACGAGAATACCGTATTTTGCAAAATGTCTATCCGAGTTTAACGTTCACATTATACACGTCTTTTATTATAAAACTTGGTTTTATATCGGATGTAATATTTAGGTTATGTTATGTGTGCAAGTAGTTCCTGCTTATTGTGTTGAACTTTTTATTGCGATCAAATAACCGTGTGCCTATCTGGAATAATTGAATTTTGCCCGGATTTCTTACTTTTTAATCAAATAAACTTTGAACAGAGAACATTTTACTATGGTGCTGAAGGGTTAATACCATTCTAAAAAATGTTAGTCATAAGACTCCTTCATATTCGAGTTTTATGTGCTCAGTTGACATTTTCAATTGAAGTGTGTGAAAGTGATACTCCAGTCTGACTTATGGAGTTTATGTCTAAATGACCATTAAAATTCAACCAGACTTTTAGTCGGATTAGTAAATTGTATTAAAAATTTACTGCTATCCGGGTGAAAGTTAGGCGAACAGTTTCCGTACCGAGTAACTGAACGGTCTCGCTCATTTAACTGTCGAATCGGCATCGACTAGTACGCCGAAATACTTGTTTACAAAATATCACACGTCAGATAGTTTTGCTTTATGGCGTATCCTCCACAAGTTTGACTTGTACTTAGTCGTATGGTTGTTTTCGTTTGTGTAGGAAAGTGACAAAAACTGTCGAAGAATGAAAACATCCAGAATAAACTGTTTACTCTAAACTGAGCACGTCTTGAGCCAATGGATGAAGAGCACCGAAGCACCAAATCGAGCGTCGCATTCTGATCAAAGCATACGACGTTTATGAGTCATGAATCAGCCTGTATTCATCAAATCTAGTACAATAAACAAATATGTAAAGTGCGGTATGATGATCTATTTATATTTGATACTAAACAAGTCATATCTGCTCACATCAGTTTTCTTGTTCGAAATACCGGCTGAACACAACAAATAAGTTTGGGTTAACATCCTTGTCTCGCAACTGGTTTTATTCTCTGGAATGATCCATTTGCTCTGTTTTTCTTCACCAGTTCATTAAACTACATTTCCTTCGTAGCTTACCAATCGTTTTTTTCCTCCTGTCAAAATTTTTTGACGAATCCTCACTAACACTGAACCGCGCCACTAATTTCAGTGTACCAAAATGCCTCCAAATTCCTTCTTTCATACCATTGACTTCACAAATTTTCGGATGTACCGAACACAACTTTTCGTCTTGCATTTTTCTTGCCACTGTGATTATTTTTTCGCCCTCATACTTTGCTTATTCCAATGTCAATGAAGCTGGTTCAACTGCGTGGTGATTATTGCCAACCGGTTGCAGGACTGGTTTTGCTTCGTTTTTTTCAAAATTTCGTTCACCAATTTTCCATCTCCCTTTTGACGCCTGAGATTAAGGGAGCTGATATACCCGAGGTGAAGTTCATTACTGGATTCTTGGGCACCAAACCCCACAGAGTTTGTTCATTTGTTCAATCACGTGAGCTGATCTGGTGTTTTGTTCAAACTGACGTGTCGATCGATGCAGCTAAAGGCCATCCGTCAGAGACCGCCTTAGTTTACTACGTTTTCTTTTTCTTTTCGACCCTTCAAGTTCATTTGGTTTCTGTGGGTTGGATCTAATTTTCTGTCATCGGTGGATAGTATGGCACTCAGTTGTGGATATAGTCATACGACGCTCATCAGGAATTCACTTACAAATAGGCAAAGTCGCTGATGATGCCGGTAAACCACTCCGTAAGTTTTAC
>LOND01000086.1:112623-143771 GCA_014220965.1 Paragonimus kellicotti
CGTACACAACAGACATGATAGGACCATTTCCAGTAACCGGTTACGGAAACCAGGACATCGTCATCATCTCACAAGATGAACCAAAACGGTTGCTATACTTTACCAATTCTCAAGCACTGTCCAAAAAAGGGTTATGAAACGATCGCTATGTAGGTCGTGGAATACCGAAAGGCATATTGATTGTCCAAGCTACCTGCTTCGAAACTGAGGAGTTCCCGAACTGTTTGCAACACTTAGAAATCAAGAAATTTCGCACAGCACCATACCACCTCCATTCAAACGAATTGGTTGAAGGAAACAGCACCGGGTTCACGGAAGCCAGGTATGCAAGTTGTAAACATTCCGATAAGACGGGACTGCACGTCAGGTGTGCCAACATCACCAAAGCCAGCACATAGGATCTTGGGAGAACGCAGAGCCTGAGCGATTTTTTGCTGCAGTTCGGACAGTCTTTGCGTAGCAGTAGTTCAGTACGAATGAACGATCACACCATACTACCCGTGGAAAAGCAGGGTGAGGCACGTATTGGGGTATTGAGGTAACCAGGGGAAAATAAAAGTAGGGGAACTGGAGTGCACTGCAAGAAGAAAAGGTGTTTTTTCACACATGAAATGCCATTGGCAACTGTAGCGTCCGGCGATTATCGACACGGGCAAATGAGTGTTTTTGTCCGAGGTGTTTGGGAGCAGATGCCACCTGTGTCGATTTATCGAATGAACAACCCGTGTATCATCCACGTTTTTGGCCACTAGTACTAACTATCTGAGCACTCGCATACACCAGTCTCATGGTTATGCACTGGCTAGCCTTAACTATTGGAAGTATTCTCAGTCCAGGTTTATTTCACATCGTCTGCTAAGTTATTCCCTTATCTTTATTCTGTCATTGCTAGTAGTAATGTCGTTTTTCCCGTTTGTTCTTGATTTCTACCACTATTTAAGGTTAACTGCTGTCATATGGGTGCTGTGTTATGATAGACGTGACCTCGTGGCTGAACAAAAGCTGTGAAAAAAGGTTGAATTCAAGATAGTAACTCTCATTTCGGCAACAAGCTAGCACTGAAGCCCAGTCCTTACTATTTTTGTTGTATACGTGTGCGGTGTTAATCCGGAGGGCTTTACTGAATGAGACTTCGATCCTTCCAGGTTCAACCATATTAGATAGATCAAAGGAGACCAGTCAGACGTAACGCAGTTACGCTGATTCGGCTGTATGTCACACCAATGACTGTATAGGAGTGCTTAGGCGTCCTGTGAGTATACAGCAGAATTATAGTCATAGTTTCATCACTGCTCTCTTCCTTAGAGCACTCCGATAACCGGACGGTTGACCGTAACGACCGGCACATTATCCAGAAAGGTTGAAAACTTGCAAAGTTCATCAGAAGCATCAGAACGCATCTAATGCGCGGAGTGGTAATCGGAATAAGTCAGTCTCTTGTTAATCGCATCTCCGGACTCATGACCAAATGATTCCGATGTCTAAGTTATTAGCTCCAGGTAGTGTCCCTTACTATGCTTGTCTATCCTGTTGTCTTGCAGGTCAGACTTTTGAATGAGAAGCTACAGGTGGAGTTCTCCAAATAAACACCCGTTTCCTTTTACCCAGCAAATGAGAGATTATAATTAGGGTCCCTCATGCCATCCTGAGAAACACCTATGGAAGCAGGACTCCGTCTGTCGAGGCGTGGAGTGTACGTTTGCTGCTGGATCAGTGCGTCATCCGACCGCCAGAACACCTCACCGCACTAATCATGATACAACTGAGCTGTTATGATATCGATGTTGCAGTTTTGAATGAGACAAAGCTTACGTGCCGAGTTAAGCTCCAAGAAGCAGGCCTCAATACGCCTTCTACTGAGCCGGTCATCCAACATAAGATGTTCGGGAGCACGGTGTCTACTTCGCAGTCGCTGAGTGCGTCAATTCTTTAACGATAGGCAAACCACGCGGCGTCGACCAACAACTAATTTCCATGCGGTTGGTTCTCGACAGAGGACCAGCTCTATGTCCGACTGGCTTCCACAATCTGCTTGACATTGGTGAGTATCCGACTGTTTGTCCTGGGTGCTTTGAACGCATTAGTGGGGCGCAACTTAACAGCTTAGTCGGGGGTCACTGGAACCCACAGCATTGGCGCAAGCTATAAGAACAGAGACTATCTGCTGCACCCATGTTTTACTGACGGATTGGCTATCACAGTCACCACATTCGGAGTTGAAGCGAGCAACACTACTGCCTGAACTCAGTCACGAATAGATCAACAACATCTGCTTGATTATGTGATCGTGCGACAACGTGATATCCCAGAAGTACGTAACACGTGAGTGATGTGCAGAGTTGAGTGCAGCACGGTTTGTAAACTGGCCTAGGCCAAGAAGTTTATCCATGTTTTCAAATCGGTTTATTGTGTATCACCTGGACTGCGATGAAAAATGAATGGCAAGTGATCCGAGAAGTTAAAGGCGGGAATAGAAGTTAACCGACCTATCGGTGTTATTTGGAGAAATGCTCCAGCACCAACTAATCCCAACGGTATGGACCAACACCTCCGGGAACACATCACGGCAACAGCCATCGAGACGACCGGTATCGAGCGTCAGAAACGCCCCGACTGGTTCGATGATAACAATGCAATTATCAACAACTTGATTCGAGAAAAGAATACAGCATTCAATATTTCCACAACGGACTCAAACAATGGAGACAAAAATTCACTTTCCGGAGTGTACACCGTCAACATGTCGAACGTCTGCGCTGAATGAAGGACGGCTGGTGGAAAATGCAAGCTGACCTGACGCAAACCTACGATAACCGCAAACAACACAAGGAATCCTACACTTCGCATTAGACGAGTTTTCACCCATCCATCTAGCCCACTAAGGCATTCAATGACGGGGATTCTGGCTTTTCGTGCATTCAACTGGAGGACATCGTGAATGTCTGGTCCAACCACGTTGGTAGTCTATTAAACTGGCCGGCTCCATTGATTGGGTGACCATGAACAGCCTGACATAACAAGATATGAAGACGTCACTTGATCTGGCCTCTGATTTAGCAGGGGTATAGACAGCTACTGGACAACTGCTAAACGGAAGAGCTGCACGCGTAGATAGGTTGCCAGAGGAAATTCTGAAGAATGGTGGATCAGTTTTGTAGTGTGTTTTGTTTCAGTCAATTCACTCCATCTGGGAGCTGGGTTTGGTCCCTCAAATGTTCGAGGATGCCCTGGTCGTACGTTTGTTTAAAGGTAATGATAGCAAACAATGCACGGACAGTTGTCGGGGCACCTGTTTTCTGAGCGGTGTTGGAGAGGTGATTAAAAGAACCTTGCTGAACCCACATTTGGCGCAGACAGGCGCTGCTTTCGGACGTCCCGGAAGATTAGTCTGGAAGAACCACAGCCTGAAGATGACAATCAAGCTGCTTGCTGCAGCACGTTGTCACTGAATACGTTGCTGTAGGACGGTGAAACTTGGACACTGTGTCAACCGAATGTGTGCTATCTGAACCACTTCCATCTGCATCTTGGGCATTCGATGATCGGTCATTGTTCCGAACACTGAGGTAATTCGGCGATCGGACACGAACGGGATTACAGTCACATTGATGCTCAATTAACTTCATTGGCTAGAACATGTCCGTAGAATAGGCAACGAACGGATTCTGAAACAACTGTTGTACGCGTAACTGAAAACAGGTAAACGAAATCTTGCTGATCAGAAACGGAAATACCATCATGTTATCCAGGTAAGTCTTTCGAGTTATAATTTCGATTTTAGATCTTGAGTGGATTTAGCTTTGAACCGAATTGCCTGGAGGAATACGACCCGGACGAACATCTGAATATTCAGTGGGCAACTGTTGCGCAACCGTGAAATCAACCGCGCCGTATACAAAACAACCATGGATACCATAGGCTGTGGTGACATAATTATAGGACGCTGCGATGAGTTCAGCTACGTCCCGGATTGTTTGGTCATCAACACACTCATAGTACACCGTCAGCGAGGAGGCGGCGAGTAAGTTTAACGCAAGTAGATTATGTTTGTTATATCTACTATTTCGTTCGTTTTCTCCAATGACCACCGTCGATTGTTAAATCATCCGCTTTCATTTTCAGAAAAGTTGGACCATAATAACTTTCTACCCTTTCTTTTCTACAGCTTTGTTGCTAAGTTGTATGACGAAGTCTTTATTTGTTTTCCCCTCCCTGGTTTTCTGCGTAATACCATCTGGATTGCAATAATATGCACTCTGTATTGAACTATGTTATATTTCACACTCTCAATATGTTTCATTCCAACTTAGATCTTACTACTGGAGGTTCTCAAAAGGTTTGCGTTTCCAAGACCTGAGGGTTTTCGGTTCATGCTAGTCTACTAACTGACTAACCAGAATTGACCATTTGGACCACAAATGCCTCCACTGATAGCCTCGTGATCTTATTCCTTTGGGTTTACACTGGATACTGGGTGAGTAAGTGGAACCACAAGTGGTGCAGTGCAAGCCACTTGTGACATGTGTTAGCGCATGTGCCTTTTGGTCATGGTTACTCTGTTAGGATAATCCCAAATGGATGCCACCAACGTTATCTCGTTTAGTGGTTGCTCTTATTGAGGCTAGCAAGCTACGAAAACTGCAATTTCGGCGTTTACTGTTGAGGCACTGCATACATGTTTGTGGTCGCCACTAAAAAGCATGTCAAGCCATGCCAATAGAAATGTGTGTCGGGCTGTATGGGTGGCACTTATGCTAGCGGCGCTGACGAGGTTGGACTTGGTTATAGTGTCGGACGCTGTGTTGGACGTTGATTCTCAGGCCCATGTCAGTCGTTGTTCAGACGAACATGGATCCTTTTATAGGTCACGTTGCCTGCTGAACTGTGGGTCAAAATTTTATCAATGTTAGATCACGTTATCGTGTCCAATACAACACGTAAGAGGCAACTGGCCTGGATACGTACCTAACCGTATTCGAACAATACCCTGGGTGTGTGATGGTGATTTTAAAGTGACAATTGGGCAACTGACAGACGAACGGACGAGATTAGTCAATACTCTACAGTGGTTCAAGTACAAGTGTAACAGGGTTGCTAAACTGCTGAAATAACTCACGTCGTTTGCTTGAGGTTCATCGCACGAACATTACTTCATAACTCGTGTACGTTTACTTAGTTGGAACCACTATCTCCGAGGTCAGTCACGGATGTCCATTATCAGCTGGGTCATCTGAAATCCAAACACCACTTTTTCCGTGCTAAAGTATGTCCAGTCTGAGACACTGCCACTTGAATCTGTTGTGATAAGGTTATCAGTAGGTGACTACAAACGAAGATCTGAAGCGTACATTCATGTTGACCTTCTGAGTCCTCAATCAGGGTGGCCATCTGGGAAATTTTGAAAGAGTGAATAATCCGAATGCTCGCAAGCAATCATCGGTTGCAGTTCACTTGGTTCATGTTTGATTGCTGTGTTCTACATCCTAATTTCGATTCATGTTCCTATAGTCTTTACAGATGCCGAAAGAACACTTCCCCCTTGTTTAATGCACTTTTGCCACCGTTCCGCACAGAGTAAAGTGTAGATAGGCAGTGTAAGCTCCCGATAACTTGCGAAATTCCAACAGCTCTAAATTCTAACTGGTAATTGTCGCTTTATTTTTTAATGTACAGGTTTCGGATATTCGCATCACTTCCACTGTATCCTTGTAAGCAGAAAGAAAAGCAATTTACGTAGTAGAGCAATTGGCTTTGTTCAGAATTTGGAGCAAAACAGTCAGAACACGAAAAATGACAAATACAGGCATTTTGTATTGACTCATCAGTCAAACAATTATCTTAAAGTTCTAAGGCGAACGTTCCCGTTGAAAATCGTAAATCGCTATACCGTGTAGTCAGAATGAGGATTGTTCGTGAGCTTTCGAAAATATCGTGTCTCAGCGATTGCACAAAGCATGGTCAATATCCCCATCAGTTCGTCCGACTACATTCACAGGAGGTCAGTTTATCGGTGCTATCTCACCTTGCGTTTATGTAATTGCGGGGGAAATTACATTGACAAAGCCGAGGGTTGTAATATCTCCAAAGCGAAGGAATATCTGTCAAATGGGTCCAGAAGTTCATGTTACCGGAGAACGGCGGTGATGCTGAAATACTTGAACAGCCTTTTTCAGAAGTCTCTAGACGTATCCTGGTCGCTGGTCAAGCTATCGATCCAGCATGTGTATTCGGAGTCCTACGATATCATTCCACTCCAATGTTCTTGCGGTTTACTGAAGCGGTCGCAATCAACTGACTCGAACTAGATTTGTGTGTGCTTACAAACATTTGTTTGTAAATCTGATGCTTCTCTGAAGTTGGTGACCTCTCCTCATCCACTGAGTGGTTATCTACACACCCTACTTGTTTTAGTGTAAAAAGATAAATCATGTTATTGCAACTCTGACACTGATGAGTCAATACGAAGTGCTTCCATCTACTACCTTACGTGTCCTAACTGCCTCGTTTAACTCTATGTATTAATTGGCCACAAGATCCGCAGTGCGAAACAGTGAGTTGACACAAAATCAGTCTACCTTGTAAAAATACCTTAGGAACCTCATTTCACATAGTTAATATAGATATAACGTGTGTGGTAGATAGACTATAGAAACCATATTCAGTGACCTCTATGATCAATCGGCTATTGAACAGAACCAATGCCCTCGTTTTATCAGCCTGATCACCACACCTCAAATCCCAGGTTGATGTTACCTTTTTGTATAGAATAAAAACACAGTAGGTCACGTAAATGAACTTGTGACTGTGCGTCATAAGTCTGACAAACTGTCCCAGAAAAACTATGGGGCTAAGATCAACTGTGTCTGTCCCCTTAGGATATTTTAACGGTGACCTCCATTTCTGTGAGTGTGGAAACAACTGAAAACCAGTCGGGCTGGTAGCTAATCAGTTATATGTTCAAACCACGGCCAATTTCTGACTGTCATACGTGTTCAAGCGAAATCTAAAAGCGATCGTAAGAGAAAGACTCGATTATAAACAACTAAACGTAGTAACGACGACCTTCTTTGTTCGCATCCAACTGAAACAGGGTTCGGATCTGATGAACGATAGGCAGTTTGATAATCCATTTACTGTGTTAATTACTTCGTTACTCCATAGTTGCATTTCAAGCCGCCGCTGGCCCAGTAACCGATGTTTCAATGCTTTTTCCTACGACTACCCGCTCGAATACATTTTCAGTTAATTGCTGTTAGTTTCGGTTTCTATATTTTGGTGTTATTGACCTGTTTACCACTGGTCTCATCTTGTGAACCATAGGGAAGGTTCAAAGCGGTGCTAGGACGTTATTTGATGAAAAGGACAACGGCACACGGATACTTTGAGGCTGTTCCCGGAGAATCACACTTTTTGGTAAGGACAGTGCTTCTGCAACTTCACAAGTGAAATAACTAATTTCTTTTAACAAACTTGACTATACTGCAGCCCCTAACAGTGGTTACGCAATCAAGTTGGAGTGTGGTATATAAAAACAATAGATGTATATAGGAGCAAGGGACTCTTGGCTTTCTAATCGTGACATTCTCATCCTTGTAGCACACTAAATACAATACTGTCGCTCTTTCGCTCAAAGTTTCTTACGTGAACGGTAAAACTGGAGCAGGAATAACTGAAAACATTTCATAAAATGCAATAACAACCTGTGATGCCTTAACCGACAGTCAACCTATCCGTCCATTTTTGTATTGCCACCTCTGAATATTCCAAGATCGACCCGAGGGAAGACACACTGGTCTAAACTACTGGCCACTAAATCGCTGTAAACAGATCGAACATTTTTTTTTATAGAACAGATTGAATCCAGTGATTACAGGGAAGTTACATGCACCGATACCAAACTGGCAATTAAAATGAGCATGTCGTTAAAAAAAGCAATTCAGATATACTCATTTGTTCCTATATACAGTGTCAATGTAGTGGATTATCAAGCTGGAAGTGCCAGTATTCCAACTATCGGCGGAATATCTCAACACAGAGGAGGTACGTCCAAAAGCCCACAACCAGCGGATCGGGGATAACACAGGCGATGGGATAAGTCATCGCTCAACTGGATCGGACCGACGGGCGAGACATGGCAGGCAAAATGGGATGGACAACCAGATCGGGGGCGCGATTATTCCAACACTCGGAGGAATATCTCGACACGGTCGTAGAATACGGTCAAAGCCCACAGTGGATAGATTGCGGACAACACGAGCGACCGGACGAGCCATCGCTCAACAAGATCGGACTAACGGACGAGGAGTGGCAGGCGGAACCCCACCCGGCCCCGATAAAAGGCGTCAGTCACACACACACCAACCGGGCAGAAGTGCACACGACGTGTGAGCGGAAACCGGGTTGTTGTGGTCCGGAATTCCGATTCATAAACGCGAGCGCGCGCGCGTGGTATGGGAATCAGCGAGTTAGACAATGAAGATTGTGCTTTATTGTACGCCTTTTCGCTACAAAATTATTTGTCACTGAAGGGCCTAGGTATGACCCTCATTACTTTCTGCACATACCGGCCAGAACGAAGTTTTCCTTGAAAATAAACAAGACCCTGAACTGTGTGAAGTAGACCGGAGATTTATAAATGAACGTGAAACACACGTGACCATTCCATTGTCTCAAACCAACATGAGACAACATCTAGTCTCGTGACCTTTTACGCGGCGAGCTTTGCGTGAGTTACGGGACAGTGATTGAAAAACAAGAGTAGTCAGGCTTTGTCTGGTTTTGTTTGTCTACGTCCAATCAGCGTGGACTTTAGTCTCCATCACACGTGACGTTAGTACAAATATTAGTGAGCCCTAGTAAAATTGCTAAAACTGAGGGACCGACTGATTCCTCCTAATTATTCGCAAGAATATTTTTGATTTATCATTTGATGACTTATTCACACACTCGAAGAACTTATCACCTCAATAGATATGACGGGATTTTTAAAGTGCGTCAGCCAATGGTTCGTTGGTAGTCCCATTCACACCAAGTTCATTTCACCGTTCAAACCGAACACCATCCACACTTAGTCACACTCCCGGCATTCGGCTAGCCCACTCCGAAAGGAAGCACTACTCACATTGCACGAAAATAATGTGAAGCTCATTCTGACAGTCAGGTTTTACTGCAGTCTCTTCTATTTGAAAACATCTGTTACCGGCGGAATCATCAGGCAATCATGCGGCGACCTCAATATCGAATGTTAATGGCCATTTGTGACAGGATGACGTTAGCGATGTTGACTCCAAATTCGGTTAGGAAATGTTAGTCTGCTCCACACACCTGAGCGCGATGCACCTGCCTATCCCTTAGGATAACCAGTTAGTTATTTTGCCCAACCTTCATTTGGCGTAGATTTCCCCTCCATGTACAGTCCGTTTTTCCATGGGTAGCTGAGTTAATCGACATGTAGGCAAGACAGCTAGAGCAGTATGACTCATCTCTGACTCTGCTGTTCGACAAACGATGTGGCGGTGAGACACGTGGTTGGTCTGGCTACCTGAACGTGTCAAGGCCTTCGGTCTTCGGACACGGTCGGCATCTCACTGTTAGCTGTGTACATTCTGTACAGCAACTTGCCGTTTGCGGCTAAACCTCACACCATAGGATTTCCGGGATTATAAGAAATTTACGGATTAGAGGAAGCTGAGAATGTGCATATGCATCTGAATATGTGTAGGACGGTTTGGAAAGAAAATCCATATCAGAAGATTGCTTCAGTTTCAGACAGTCAGCAAATATCAAGACTGTAAAAGAGAAAATCCGAGAATATCGAGCGGTATAGAAACCCAGTCGCAGCCTGTTAAGCACACAGCCATCCAACTGTAACATACAGCAGACAACAGATGATTAATATCGAGAGTGAGAGGTCGAGAGTATCGTTATTCCACGGCAATGATCCCAATGAGCAAGTTATCTAAATACCCTGTTTGGTGATCCGAACCTGTTGATGAGGTTAATGGAAGGTCCTATATACCAAAGTCAGGTATCCTCTGATATGCCAGTTAGCCAGACCTATTTGGTTAGGAGAGAGGACATGTCGTGACTCGTGAGAGTGATGTCCTTCACGAGAGAACTGGTACAAACTTGAATATTTAGCTCATTAGTGAGGGCATGCTAACGATTAGAAAATAATAGTGAAAAGGTCTGAGTAAAACTGTCCAAAATGCCTGGTGAGTATCCCCTCAAATATCCAGTTGGCTTTCTTGGTCAATGACGTACTGTTGAAAACCAGGCTAAATTTAGTTGCGATAATCAAGTCCAAATCGAGCTCGCGTGTAGTGGTACCCACATTTTCGTCTTTCAGAAAGTAATATATGCAGCCCGAATGACAGAAACGCATCAACTTACAGTTAGCCATGTTCACTAGAAAGCGACTACCTGTGGCCCAGCAGTGTGGTGTGTTTAAATCATTCCGTAGCTTCTCCAGCCTAGTCACATCGCTCACTACGCGCCAAATTTAAATGCTATCAATATATAGCAGTGACGGGAACATAACAGGCTGTGAAGTTCCGAACGCAACTAGAATAAGGAGTGGGGATCCTAGTGAGAACTTTGTACCAATTCCTTAGTCACACGATAAAAATCTGAAACCCCCGTTCGTTGTGACGTTTAGGCGGCGATCTAGGAGGTAACCGGTGAGTCACAGGGTTAGAGGATTTTCTATGCCGTAATCATGAAGTTTCAAGCAGAGTGTTAAATGGTTTATTCAGTGGGAGGCCTTAGCGAAGTCTAGAAAGATCACCCTAATTAATTCGCCCTCATCAGCCGCCTTTGTTCAGTCTTCCCGAGCAGCAAATAACTTGGTAACACGCCGGAATCCCTTTCGAAATCCGTGTTGACTCTTAAATACTAGTGCAAATCAAATGACTTGCCCACGTAACTGGTCGTCAATCCAGCACTCTGTGACCTCTGAAGCAGTCGATAGTAATGTAATCGGCCTGTAATTAGCGGGCTCACCTTTAAAGATGGATGATACTGTGTACACCTCTGGGAACCTTATCTTCTCAGAGAGACCTATTAAAAAGTACACAGATTGGCCTTGCCATCTCTTCAGTGTACTTCTTTAATATTAAAAGAAAGATGAGGTCATGACCTAGACCCTTACTTTCACAAAGCGTCAGCAGTTTTTGGAACACGCTGTGGTGTGAACGTGATTGTTTTTGCGACATCGGTATTGTTGGTACTATACTTATGTGCTGGCTCCATGATGTTGAAAGTGAACACACTCACATACTGATTGACAAGAGCGCTGGCGGTTTATCTGTTTCAGACTTCCATCCCACTTGTGTGGCGCGAGTGAGAGATTGCGTGACGGTTTTTGGTGCTGGACGCAACAGTAGTATAGCACAGTTTCGGACTGTCACAAAAGTTGTCGGTGAGGTCTATCTGAGATTGACGTTTGTTTGTTCTCATAACTGTTGTTGCCGGGTTGCGAAATGTACGGTGCACATCGCATGCTTTTCAGGTCCGTTTCAACTGATGGGTGTTCCAAGCTGCTCTCTTTAATGTCGCTAAATATCTTGTGCAGCGCCGAAATTGTTTTTTGCTCCTTACTCGTCTAAGTTATCAGATCGAAACATACCTTTCGACCTCTTTGGTAACGGCGTCACTGATCATGTTTAGAATATGATGTAGTCTCGAAATTTTCTGAGAGGTCCTCCAACGCATTAACCCTGTGTTAGTTTCTGTTAAGTGAGAATTAAGTGAGAATTCATAAATGCATTGCAAACCCCAAAAGCTGATGATGTGAGTCTAGCATGAACCTAAGGGAAATTAAAACGAATTATGCGTGGGACCTATGAGAATCCCGCAGAGGTCAGCTTCCATATTGCCTTGTTTGGTAAGCGATCCTTGACCAGCGAGGCAGGTGGGTGTTGGTAACTCACACCGATCAGACAGCTGGATGGTTGCTTAAAATGCACTGTGCGTCATACGGTTTCAGGCGGGCTGCGAAGAACCGAGTCACATACCGCCAGTGTTCTGAGGCACCTGCCGATATAGAGAA
The DNA here is from genome assembly GCA_014220965.1 of Paragonimus kellicotti. Classification (NCBI taxonomy): domain Eukaryota; kingdom Metazoa; phylum Platyhelminthes; class Trematoda; order Plagiorchiida; family Troglotrematidae; genus Paragonimus; species Paragonimus kellicotti. Next base: position 124,673 of record LOND01000086.1, read on the forward strand.
CCCCACCACTGTCTTTCGCACATCAGTGATCTTGGCGGTGCACAGCCATATACATATCAATTTCCTCGTCCTTAACATCTGTCGTACACTAGGTTTCTGTTATATCGATAAACAGTGGCATTAATACATTAAATACCACTTGAAACACATTCATTTTGTTCAGAAGGAATGCGGCATTAGTAGGAAAACACTTGAAGATATGCATAACACAGTGCCCTTCTCATGAACATACACCTAGTCGTTTGAGTTTCCGTATACTTCCTATTCTGGGAAGTTAATAGTGCTCTGCTGTTTCAGTACTCCTGTCATTATCTCCAGCGAAGATTACGGTTGCATCTGGTTTTTCGTTTGACTGGCTGTTAAATCGTTGCCTAAAACCAATTGTCTTTATGCTCCCAGCCAAGACCTTTATCCACTCGGCCCTGAGTCCCTGTTTTATTGTTTGAGAACAGATCAGTGTTGTGACTACTGTTCTTTTATGAATTCTCACCATTCGTCGTAGACACTGCCTGTCCCATCTCACCTATCCAGTGGCTATCACCAAATGCATTGAGATTTTAATCTATCAAATCATCATTTACACGTTGCTCAATTAGCACTTGATTGAGCACTATTTTTAGCTACCTAAAATACTCATACGTGGTTGGTTTGTCTAACTTCAAACAAGTGGGTTTATCATTCACAAACACAGCCTCAATTACTGAAATATGACTGATTAGGTTATTCATATAGTGTGCATGTGTTTATCTCTGAAATCCAAATAAAAATTGGCCACTGTACCACTATCACTCGAAATCAGCACTAAAATTCAATAAAACCATTCTACTAACGATAAAACCCTTTTGGAGAAAAGCACACTTTTTGTACTTAAAAATAATGGCCTTGTGTATTACTGTACTTCATTTACAACCCTCGCTCCCCCCTCCTCAACTGAGTCTACCGTAAGAGAAAGAACGTGATCTTTCGACGGCTTTTGCACAGTTTACAGAGGAACGCTGTAACCTTTGCCGCACTAAAGAACGTCAGGAACGATATGCTATTTTTCGCATGCAGTTAACTTTGCGAGTAGCCGTCTAGCACCTTACATTTTTACCGGCGAGAGCAATACTGGGTTGCAAAACTGGAGAACTTACATGACTCACTGATCAATGGTTGCAACGGAGCGTTGTCCGCCAACCGATCGAGCAACAAACAGCTACCTTGAAATAATTCCAAGCGTCTGAATATGTGACATCTAAACTGTTCTCTCAAACGGCAACAGTCTGTTGTCTCGACCAGCACCAACAGATATGCATTCTTAGCCAATTTTCTGCGATGTCAACATTGTGTTTATTCTCGTTATAAAGCCCAATAACGACCCGTATAGTTTTTCTAAAAATATGTTCCGCCTGGTTTTCTATGCAGGGTGGAGGGATGACAAGTGGATCCTTAGGGTTTTGCTTGGTAACTTAATAGTGACTGATGATGACTGATCTTTTTCCAGTGGAAGATTGTTTGTGAAACGAGAGTTCTGTATGAATCGTCTACAGTGATTCACTGCAGTCTTTACAGAGTGTTCTCGATAAGACCGTTTATTCCTCGGCAGTAACTCCACCAATTGAGTACTCGCAACGTATTATCTAGTGTTAAGGAGTATCCTTTATTCCATTGGCCATCCATCACTCTCGAAACAGTATGATCAAACAGCCACCACATGCCGATGGGACTTCACAAAGATTTAATTATAATAACCTCTCGTGGATATACCTTTTCGCAGAGTCGACAAACATGTAGAATGCTATACCATATCTGACAAGTTTGTGTGGCATATACCTTGTGTTTGCATTCGTTGTTCAGCGAAATCGGGTTTCGGGTAGTTTTCAATACGAACTCTAGGTTACGGATTCTTTTGCAAATTACAATAAGAGCTTCAAAACATGTTCTCAAATACGTAAGGGGACCTATTGTTCACTCATTCTCGAAGCTGATGATACTCCGCCATCTTAAATTAAACAGTACTGAACGATTGGTTTCGCCCGCTTTGTTAAGAGATGCTCATTTTAACAACGGCAAATATCAGCACCCATTTGTAACTGTGCATTCAGCAGCCACAATGCAGGAGTCATTCATATGATATTTCATAATTTCTATTAACCAACAATATTTCCATCTGCACACTAATTATTTTGGCCTCACTTCCGCATATCGTTTAAATTGAGTTAAGTGACCTTGTAACACGGTTTAAAATTTGTGCACGTCGGTCTACTCTTTTCTCTCTGGGCAATCACTTGACAATATTGCACCGATCTTCCTCACAATTTTTTTTTAGCTCTTTCGTACTACGAACGTCTCAGCGTCCATGCTTCCTAAATGTTGGTAAGTTGAAGTGTTGTGGTGGTCACTCCAAATACCTGTCAACACCTTCTGTGAGTCCAAACAGTTGATTATCGTGACTGTTCTGATCTCAGATACTTTTGTGTTGCACTCGTTCATCCTTGTTATCACTGATAGCCTAATTAGCAACGTCTACATGTAATTAGGCCGTTTAGTAAGCTGTACCACTGCACGTTCGGTCTGTGGCACACACGCTCTCTTATTCGATTGCCTTTAGGACCGGTTACTGGCTGTACATGCGTGCTGCCTACGCTCAGCTGATCGTCGCGCGCATGTTGAAGTCCACCGATATCCGTCAGGTGACCAAAGACAGATAGCGTACTGAGCGGACAAGCGGGCCGGCAAACCAGCCAATCACACTGGTTGTGCGCCAAGGTCACTCACGACTGTGGAGACCGACGCGCCATTCGGTCGATAACGTACCTGCGTCATGCGATTGCGTTGGACTGTTACTTGGTAGGCGGTACAACCTAGCGAAATGCTGGTAGCCGGTGATGGACTCTAACAGGACAAACATATTTTTCTCTAATGAATAGAATTCCATTTTATATGAAGTGCCTCATGTTTAGATAGGTCAGGTAAACTTGAAGTCTGTGCAATCAGAAACCAATATTCAAGTTAGCCGCTTCATTTTGTAGGCAGTGGTAGTTTAGCCCGTTCGGGCTGTCATAAACCAACGGTAAAGGTATGTAGAATGACCGTTACAAACGAATCACCTTCTTAAGCATTTATAAGATATCCGCACCAAATTTAGTACGAATGAAGTCAAACAGTTTGGGCGTCCTGTTTAACATGTTATTGATAAATGGATTGAGAATAACAACGTTATGAGCAAGTTGTAATACTCTACGTTTCAACCACCTTCCTTATCCAGCATAACAGATAGTACACTCGGAGCGTGCATGCGACTGTATCTTGTTTAAATAACCTAAGAATACATACATGTAACAATTTAATGCTGACCAAAGCAAGGACGAGTAAGGAGGCTATGTAGACTGTACAAACAGATCGCAGATGCATAACGATTAATATGGAAGCTGAAAGTTCTACCGTGTAGTGCTAAAAGCAATTCAGCAACATGGCTTGCAGCCGAAATTGTTGCTGTTTACAGATAACCATTTTTATGACAAAATGTGTTTAAGTCGGATCGCTAAACACAGAGAACTGATGAAAATGTCCCGGTTATAAACAACCCGTGTCAGTATTCATCTGCTGGCTTATACAGTTACAAGAGAATTATTAAATTTACGCACATTTAAAAAAAAATTGATAAGACGATTTCCAGAAGCTGGGTGAACGGTTCATTCATGTATATTTGAGCTGCTGTACAATACACCTAGTCAGGAGTAGTCAACATCGGTTGACTTGATGCGACCTGAAGGTTGAAAGAGGACGGCTGCCGTTCTCAACCCATTACATGATTACTCACACACATTCGCTTCTCGGCATCGATCGAGTGTTGGGTTGTACTGAACAGCAGTCATTTGCGGGTTGAGCGATTTTCACCTAAACCTACCGAATACTTGTCACTACCTTGCCGCATTGGATACCACATCCTGAGTAGCTTACAAAGCTGGACAAAAAACAAACATGGCACTCGGTATGTATTCATCTGGAAAGGAACCGTTTTCTCTGTAAGATGGACGATATTGATTACATTAAGCCGAACGTCGTATATATTTCATAGCAGCTTTTGCATTTAGATAAACCTTCAAACCAGCTTCTGTTGGAAAGAAGTTTCACTCTTGGCAGTGCTTATCAGCGAAGTATATGCTTGGCGCCACCAGGGTTTGAATCCTGGTCACGGTTTGATGGGGCAACCGTGTTGACCGCTGCACCATTAGCAGCACAGTAGATACAATCGAATTATCACATTTGCACACTTAACCACTTTCGCTGGTGAGTGATGATCAGGCTAATCGATCATTCCGATCGGAGATACAGTTACTATGTGCTAATTTCAACCGATAGCCCCGAGGTTGCGACTTCGGATTCAGGTCAAAATCGCCGATTTCATTGAACATGCTAAACAATATTTTACGATGCTGACGAGTAGTCGGACTCCGATTAATTTCAAGTTGCTGATAGATGGTGTGGTAGGTTTGAAAATTTGGAGGCCACCCAGCTGCAAGAAATCTGGGCTTCGGCTGGATTCGAACCAGCGATAGAAACAGCATGTTCAAACGCGGTAAGTGCTCTACTAGCTGAACTACGAATCTACGCCACGTGCTCGAGTTGAAAATCACCTGCAGTTGATCGCAGCTGTTACATTGTCATAGACATTATTGCCAACCCTTTTGAAAAGAAGCACTAGACTTGAGTTTCACTCTTGTCATCGGCAACGTGTATACCTGCCACAACCGGGCATCTAGTTCTGTCCACGCTTTCATGCATCAGCCGTGTAGACCATTACGTTACTGACCTCGCATTAGACAACGGAATGATCACATGTGTTGTCTCAAATACATTCGCCTCTGGATACTGGTTAGGTTACCTCATAGGAGACGCAGTTTCTGTTTGCCAAGTCCAATTGATAGTGAATAGTTTTGAAGTTAGTCTTTGTGGATGAACTCATAGACAATGTGCTCCAGAAACGCCAACTCACTCAATCCACCTGATCGGATAGCAGCTGATGCATCGTCTGTCAGTATGGGACTGCCCAATTACTCGTTGAATTGATCATTCCTTTGTCTTTGCTTACATACTATTCCATCTAGCTTCCTGCGGCGAACTCGTGGTTTTTCATTTGCATTCCGCGCTTCACCCCAATTGCTTGTTTATTGTCTTTGACGGTCAGTATGCCAAGTTCGACGGAATTGCGGGGAGTCAAATGAAATGGTAGCCGCTTGAATGAGCGACGTTCAACAAAGGTCACATTCTCATTTGGTATCCAAAGGGTAGACAGCACTGACAACTTGTTTCATTCACTTCGAACGAGTGGATGTTCATCCGGTGCACCTGTTGAATTGCAGTGAGTTGTTAGTAAATGTCATGCTCTTCTCATGTCAGCTATGAGCCAACCAACCGATGCTAACTGCTGTTTCTCATTTGTTTCCAACGGTGTACCTGTGACATCTTCCGGATAGGGAACGAGACAGATGGTTAGCTGATCGAAACACGATCAACCACTGACGACAGACTAGAAAAAGAGGGCACGTAAAGGATTGGCTAGTTCGACCACAATGTCCATTCCAAAACGTGCATGTTTCAACATTCAGTTTTCAGTGTCACGGCAAGTATCCTTGGACCTTCACACGACGGCTTTCTCGGAATTTGAACAATTATCCACGATATGATAGATAATCAGTTTGCTGCAATAAACTACACATAGCCATGACTGTACCGAGCTGGATGAAACAAGTTATTTAGAGATCGATTGCAAGTGCACATCAGTTAAAATGGTGCATGGCACTGCTAACCTTTCGATATGTTTCAAATGAGTAACTCGAGACATTGCGTTATCCGAGACTTTATGCTTTTAAAAATCGTATTATGATAAGTGATGAGTAATTTCGTAAGTCGTCAAATCATCTTTTATTTTTGGACAGTATGCTCTTTGTTTCAGTGGATTGTACGTTCTGAGGCACCCAGGTTGCATCATTGCATGACAATTTGTCACCAGTTTCCTTCTCATTTGTCTCGAATTGACCATACGGGAACTACCATGGTCACGCCCTCACGTCAACTCCACCGCGCTGCTAAGACCAACTCTTCTCCATTGTGTGAAGATTATTTTAGGTTCTTTCACATTACTGTTTGTTGGGATCTATGGGTTTTCTTCCAAAGCATCAGACATTTCTGGAGGAGTTTGTCTTGTAGCTGTACCTACGTTAACGCTTGCGGTCCCTACCCCATTACTAAGATGTTAACTCTAACAGTCACTTTTGGAAGTTTTTACCCACCTGTGATCGAGAAAGAAACTCGACAGGACAGTTGCGAGTCTCAAGCACGTGGCTGCCGGTAAAACCATGGTCTCGTAAACTCAATGCTAGTCTAGCTGGTTTGACTGTCCGATCCTTTCTCATCGACACTGGTTTGGGATGTATGTCATTTGCAAATGTTTCTACTTCCAGTTCAAAATATTGCAAAACGTGTTGTGATACGCTGCTGATTTGTGGCTGACAGGCTTCGTGGTACCAAGCAGATAACTGCAGCGATTCATTAATAGGCAAAATATTCATGGTGAAAGTTGATCAGTGGAGAGGTCGGAATGAACGTTTTAGCTGTAGCGGAACAGATGTCACGTGTGTTATAATTGGTGTTTGTATGTGTCAGTGTGGATTTATCCAACGTGCATCGAGAACTAATATGCTGAAACACGTTGACGAAATAATGCATACACTACGAACGGTAATGGAAAAACATACTGTCAAAAGTATTACCATTTAGAAAACAATATTAGACTCATTCTTTGAATTTTATCTGCATATAGTAAACTATAGAGTAGACAGTTTGTATAAATGTATGCCATTATATGCTGAAGTGTGCATTTTTGGAATTCGCATAAGTTATGACAACAAGCTGGCTTATTCGCGTCTTCCAGCCGGAACCGTGGGGTGGTGTTACCATCGAGGTTCGACTTCAACAGCGAAATAACAGAATGACAGACTGACCTTTTCCACGAATAATTTCTGGACAGAATCGACCTACATTATCAAAACATAATTTGCCGCACCATTTTACTTACACAATATGAGCAACTCTGAGCGTTGGTTCTACTATACAGGCTTGCTCACTGTTAGTCATGTGGCGCCGTCTCGTAGTTTTGTTGCGCAAAAATGTGAGCCATGTGGGGGCAATCCACGGACGACGTCGCAGAAACTCCAAAGCTGTAATTAACTGAGTGACGATAGCTGGATCAACGATTAGTATTCCATAAAATTCAGACCAACAGATATCGCTGACAGATCAGTAACAATATCCAACAGTAAGTCGATATGCTGATCCTTCTAAATAAATTGAAATGGTGAAATCAGGTGATGTGGACTGTGGGATGTTCCATCCTTTTCGCGCACTCTGATCGATCACAAAACGTGCGAACCAGTAAGATTGTTAACTTAAACCGCGTTGGGGAAAAACCAATTTGATTGAAACATTAAGGTTATGCGCTTAAATGATCTCTAACAGTGCAGCGTGTAGAGGACGATGTACTTTACAAACTTGTCTGATTTATGCGTAATGAACACAGCAAACAACCCTGTCCATTTTTGTCCCGCAATACATAGTCGGAAGATACTTTATCAGTATATAAATACGGCCGTGATGCGGGCACACAATACTGGTCAACACAGCTGGTTCGAGGATGCACGGATCAATTGGTTTGAAATAAGGCGCCTCTGCTTTGATATTGGACAACGAAACTGAGCAAAAGCATACACAGCTTGGACTTTATGTGATACGGTTTTCGAGCGGCGCGAAGCGGACCAGAATTTATGCGACGAAACTTAGAGATGGTCCGGCAAGATTAAGTATTGGGGGAAAATCTGTGGCTTCTTCTGTCGGATATCCATTTTTAAAGGTGGTAACTGCAATCGGGCGGGAAACTACCGATCGATCACGTAATCACCGCTGTGCTTCACAATTATGGTGGATTTTGGTTGGTGGTCAGCTATGCGATTACTTGAGTCGTTTTACACTATAACCTAACAACACGAAGGGGTCTTGAAAGGGAGTTTCCAGCGTTACTAATTCAATCACGGTCCGGGAACATCAGACAAAAGCGGTGAACAAAGGCCAACCCAGTTGATGTGTTCAATACAGTCGACCATTTGCTCTTACGTGAGGTGCTTCTTACATAAGATATGGGCGAACAACTACCCTGTTAAGTCATAGATACCTTCGAACAACATCACTCTAATGGGAAAGTTAACAGCCATGATCTAACTGGCTGCTGCTGCTGCTGCTGTTGCTGCTGAACAGTGATGACACAACATCCTGGCTTACAGTGGACAGTAGTAAAGAAAGAGGATTTACTGTGGACAGAGCTTCACGTTTGTGAGAACTGGATCTTGCTTTATAATTCTGAGTATAATTTGATGCACCTTTGTTACTTGCTTTATGCTAGATACCTTATTGGAAATTACAAGTTGGTTATTATTACGTTTGATTTTGATCCTAAAAGAATCACCTCAATTGACCTTGATCGATGCAAGTACTGTACGTCAATGATCGAGAAAGCTAACTTCGGTCATGGGCTACTTAACTGAATGTTCAGGATGTTTCGCTTAGATAACTATCTCACGATGTCCAGCTCACTGGCAAGCTCAGATATTGAGTTGAAAGTTTGAGCTTCTCAGTTGTATCTAATGAACGGTATTCAACCTACAGGGAAGGTCCAGCGAAGGAGAACAGGGCGGACCAGCGCATTTAGCTCGCTATCACATCAGACGTTGTTAAAATTGGATCAGTTTTTGACGCTTTATCAACAACAACTCGGAGATGAGATAACCTTTGCATTGGGAAGCCTGCGTAAGCGAGATTACCCATTGTAAAATGTTTTGTACTCTGCGAAAATCACCACTCAATGGATGATTGGTTTAGACCGAAACATCAACTTGTCCGTTTAACTTGTGGCCAGCACCCGTTCGGCGTCGGGGTGTGTCCATTAAGAAATACTTTACCTGACTTCACTATAACAGTTATCAAGTAACGAATTTAAGAAAAAGCTAGATGCACACACTTACGACACCCAGATGATACTTCAGATAACTTGACCATCGGGAGCATTTCAGTAACTTAAGTTCACTTCCAACCTCTCATTGTTCATGCTAATAAATTTGTTGTGTATATGTTTGATTGAAGTGGTTAGCTTCCGATTCTCATTAAAAATAATCTTTTAATTTTGCACTCTCACATTTACTAACTTTTTCTAACCGACTTATTTTTTGTATGCCTGTTTCTCAACGGTAAAGTACATATGCTGGACCTTCCCTAACCTTTACACTTCCAACGAATCCAATGGACAATCTGCTCACACGGAAGACATCAATTGATCAACATTCAATAGAGCGAGGTTTAGCTGGAGATGATGTAGTTCTAAGGAAGTGTACAGTTGAAAACCGTCCGTTTTAAAACTATATATATATATATATATATATATATATATATATATATATATATAAAATAGTGATCCAAGAAGAGTTTCAGAAGACCATGGTTAAGAAAATAGCGAATCATATATTCGCGGTTTATTTAGAATGTGGATTGGCATTTGGTTTTAACTACTCCGGGAACAACGGTAACAAGCAATACTTAACCAAAATGGACGAGTGAGAGTGCAGAGGACTCATCGGAAGGCAACTCTTGAGAAATCGATTGATTTTTTCTGGAACAACAGTCTCACTTGTTTCAAACAATCAATTTCGGTACGATCACACGCAGCGTTAGGCAAACAAACAATTAAAATTTTCAAGTTGAACATCACCCACAATTGATCGCAGCTGTCGCATTCCCATAGACTTTCCAGTCGGCCCCTTTCGAAAAGAAGCACTAGACTCGAGTTTCGCTCTCATTAGAGCTCGTCAGTAGTGCATATCCTTGCCACTGCCGGGACTAGAACTCCGGCCTTGCTTTTCGTGAGGCAACCGTGTTTACCACTGCGCCATTGACCTCACATTAGGCACGACCGAATTATCATATGTGAACGCTCAACCACTTTCGCTTGTGAGTAATGAAAGGGCCGACTGGATAGTCTATGGGAATGCGACAGCTGCGATCAATTGTGGGTGATGTTCAACTTGAAATTAACCAAATCCTCGACTACTCATCAGTAAATTAAAATTTTGTTCAGTAAGGCATACAACCCGCTGTGTACGAGGCACTTCACATTTGAATGGAATGACGTTGGGTTCGGTTCGGAGCCAGTCATAACAGGCGAACAGGTAGCACACGTTCAAAACTAGTACAATAAAAATATGCATTATTGCCGGGATACTTGGAAAAAACTGATCTATATTGGGTCACTGCAACCTAAGTTTTGTTAAGATATAAAGAGAGATGTTTTGCCATTAAAACGTTTTAGTGACGCTGATTAGGTTTTTATTTATTATAATCCCCTCCGTATGGTAAAGGATGTATGCGTAACGTGGTGAGTTCATTACCTCCTTAGTCTAACACCTACACCTTGAAGACAACGCGGTAGAGCACATTTTAAACGCTTTTATTTTCTCCCGCTTGCGTTGGATGAGCCAATTTGTCTGAATACCTTCACCATAGATCTTCGATAAGCATACTGACGCTCTGTCACAATGACCTCATTATGATACAATTCAACCCAGCTTACGCGCAATTAAAACGAGACTGCTTGTTCAGCATCTTTTGTAGCACACATCAGTTTGTCATGGGAGGATTGTAGCATGCCAAATCAAGCGTTAAGGAAAAACCCCGCGAAGAAGAATTAACATTGACACAAACGACCAACACGGTAATTAACTAGAACAACTGATAACAGTTTGCAGAATGCGCGATAACCGATCCATTGAGAGGCGACCTACTGTGATTGTGAGAGGTCGAATTATGTTTATTCTGATAGCGTTGGCTACTCAATAGAAGCCAATTTAATTCGTCGGCACATTCGAGAAATCGTTTTCACATTGTAATGCACGGAAGCGCAATCCAATAACGCACGATCTGGATATAGGAATGCACACATTTATGAAGATAGCATGGCGATGGAGAAGGCTACCTGCAAAGAAGAGATGCGTAACGCCAGCAGTGACTGTCTGTCATGTTCTAATGAAAAAGGCATTGTCAGCGAGCCGTGGGTTCGATTGTCGATTGCGAAATACGGATAACGCATAGTGTCACTTGTCATATTCTCCTCCTATTTTTCACTGCGCAATTGTTTACTTGGAATGAACGAGGAAATGTTCATTCGTGGTCTTTCGTGGTCTTGGCTGCTAGTAAGTAAGTTCAAAATACCGGAAGTCCCGTGTCTCCGAATGTCGCGTCAGCTGAACGTTTAATCTTATTGTATATTCAGAGAGGGCTAAAACGTTTCCCATAAGCGCTTGGCATATGGACAAAGTAACTCATCTACTGATTAGTTTCCCCAGTGAATAAATTGAGTTAAAACACAAATTATAACTTCTGTGTGCTCATCGTTGGAAGAGTGGATACGGAATGCCTGCCCTTACGGAACTGTCCGGAGTGGGATTTTGACTACTGTTCGTCAGCGGTTGATAGCTTTGAATTTTCCAAGATGGTCTATGATCAAAATAGTTTTCTTCCCAAGCCGGAGTTGCAGTATACTGTCGTGGATACCACTTTGTATTGCCTTATTACGCAAGGTTCGTCGTAGACAGTGTTTGTACATCATGGATACAAATGGAGAGGGCCTCAGTTGTTGACCGCTCCAAGTCCTCTTGTGATAGAATGAACGTTGTATTGTAATGTCCTGACGTCTAGCAAGCAAACTCTGTAAAAAGATTAAACTTGATTGATCTTTTCTTAAAAAAATAGAAGTGAGATATACAGAAGTTAAATAAAAACAAAGCACTGATCTCACCAGTAGCCATCAAGAACACCGTTTGCGTAGAGAGGAGCGCTTTTAATAGCGTTCAGAATTTGACATATTACTCCTGAAAAGGTTCCTTTAAACGGGAGTTCACTAACACAACAAAAAGACAAATGTTGCGAAATGTTAACATTGTCATTTATTCCCGTCGACCGCATACATAAAATTACTGTTTATATATGACAAAAGTATGACAACAAGAATAGCAACCAAATGTGACTCACGCTAATAAAACCAATGTCAAGTTCACGGCAGGGGTAACGACTACGTCGGCAACATGTTGCGTAGTGTGAGTGGTCGTTAGTGTTTAGTTAACGTGATTAAAAGTCAGTAGCGTCGGGTTTCGACTGCGTATCAACACAGTGAACAATATTAGTGAGTCAACCCAGTGGCCTGCATCCTAGAGAGGCTTAAGAATCGAATTTGCTAAATCCCGACTTAACCACCGAGTTGTTAGTATCTTGGTTGCCGATGTTCGGAAAGGGATTTTAGTTTGTGTAAAGTAAATACCTTTTCTAACTGATCACAGCTCTCGCATCCTCATAAGCTTTTCAACCAATCCCTTTTGAGGAAAAGCAACAGACTCGAGTTGGGTATTTGTTAGAGATGGTCAGCATATCCGTGTCATCACCCCATCAGAATCACTCACAAATGAGTGTAGCCGAGTTTCTGAATAGGATAAATCAGTTGTGCCTGACGTGAAGACAGTAGTATGTTGATTAACACGGCTGTCTCGTGAAAGCGTGACCGAAGTTCAGTCGTGACAAAGATATGCATCACTGTCGAGTTCCAACAAGAGCGGATATCAGGCTTGGTACTTTTCGAAGCGGCTAACTGAGTAGTCAATAAGAATACGAAAGCTGTAATCATTTGTTTGTATTTCTTACGTCATCGCGCTCAATAACCATTTACAGACAGTTTCCGCTGTACATTGCCTTAAACTTTAGTCCTGGAATTCATCCATAGGGGTTATAGTGTCAGGCATGGTACACAGTATAATCCGTCACATGAGTTGAACCAAAGTGGTTTGGGTAAGATTGCCAGAATTGAAAGGTCTTCATATAGGTTGAACATCACCCACAATTGATCGCAGCTGTCGCATTCCCATAGACTTTCCAGTCGGCCCCTTTCGAAAAGAAGCACTAGACTCGAGTTTCGCTCTCATTAGAGCTCGTCAGTAGTGCATATCCTTGCCACTGCCGGGACTAGAACTCCGGCCACGCTTTCATGAGGCAACCGTGTTTACCACTGCGCCATTGACCTCACATTAGGCACGACCGAATTATCATATGTGAACGCTCAACCACTTTCGCTTGTGAGTAATGATCAGGTTGCCCGATCGTCTCGATAGGAGACAGTTACTGTCTGTTAACTCCAATCGATAACCCGCGATTAGGACTTCCTGAATGGTTTCACTGGATATTGAAAACCATAGTGAAAATTATAACGTAGTTAAAATGCCTATGTTTCAAATATACGCTTAATTTGGTTTGATTAATCTTGTTTCACACTAAGATACCACTGAACATACACAACACTGAAAACAATTTTGAATGCAAAAGGTAGCGAGCCCGTTTTATAGATCGAAGACAGTTAAGGGGTTATAGGTCGGTCTTATGGTTTCAACGAATCAAGAGGTATTTAACTGTAAACAAAGGAAGAAATGGGCTGCAAATGTATGGAAATTGGTTGAGCGTTCACATATGATAATTCGGTCGTGCCTAATGTGAGGTCAATGGCGCAGTGGTCAACACGGTTGCCTCATGAAAGCGTGGCCGGAGTTCTAGTCCCGGCAGTGGCAAGGATATGCACTACTGACGAGCTCTAATGAGAGCGAAACTCGAGTCTAGTGCTTCTTTTCGAAAGGGGCCGACTGGAAAGTCTATGGGAATGCGACAGCTGCGATCAATTGTGGGTGATGTTCAATCTATATGAAAACCAAAATCCCCTACTACTCATCAGTAATCAAAGGTCATCAAAAAGTTTAAGAAAAATGTGGCGAACTATATAAACCAACTAAACACTACACTGACGAAGTATGGTAAACGCTGGATACTGCCGGATAGTCATACGGTTTTCCTTTAAATGAGAAGTGTATAATTTGTAGTCTTCAAAATTATGTATGAGCCTTCGATTATTCTCCGTCATACCAAATCCGTTTTCGTTAGGTGTGGTAAATCTGCGATGTCGCCAGGTAAATACGCGCTATTAGCACGTGGAAATCTGAAGTACGGGTTTAAGATCGAAGCCAGTTGAACCACACTTTGCGCATCGTTTGAAGGTCAGCTACTGAAACGATTTCTGGAAGTCACCCTAGGTCTAACGCTGTCCAGTAAGCGGGGAATTAAGTCAAGGTCGTAATACACTATAGATTGGTATTACAATCACTTCGACCTATCTGTTCACACACTCGCACATACCCGTCAGTGCACGTGCATACTTGTTGGCATTTTCTACGTGTACGTGGTATAGCAGCCCGACCAAGTCTACTCAGGTGGGCAATCTTAGTTACGCACAGACACAAGTATGCTTGACATTAACATACACGTGGCTGCTTTGTTGTTCTGGTAGATGGTGATAGGACTGCCTACTGTATTTCTATCCCAGTCTAAAGGTACACTGGAAAGCGAACTGAACTCCACGAGGAAGTGAGCTCATTGGTCGACAAAACTGCCAGCTACGTGTGTCCGTTGATTAAGATTCGGTTTGATTTAACCGAAAAATAAAAATGTAGCTACTTTCGTCACTATAGCAGTAGGCAGGTTCAGTAAACGAAACGGTTTTAAGTCATTAAACAAAGCAGGAAACATTATCTATAGTGCCTATCTAATCCGAAGACTAATTTGTTCACGTCCAGTTGAGTTTCGTTCTCAGTGTAGCCTGTCAGTACTGCACATCCTGATCTGCATACATTCCAAAGGTCAAACCGCAGGTGTCTACTAGATGAGACGCGTGAGGTTAACCGGCAGGTTGTCCATTTCACCCGTGTCTGGGTCATCACGCTTAAACAGCCACACCATGTGAGCGATATTCGATGTGGCCCGACGGCAATCGAACAGAAACAAAGCTACACATGTGAACTCTAGACGACGACCACACAGATTAAAATTTCCAGGCTGGATTTAACTTTGCTTCTGTCTGTCCACTGAGTGGGTGCCATTCATGTGGTGTGTCTGTTTGCATGTTCGAATTTGGTGACTCACTAATCTCCACAACGGGGTGAGATAAGTGGTTTAGTAGTAAAACGCGCCGACCTCATAAGTGAGCGATCCGCGGTTCACATCTTGAGCTACACGAGAGCAAGTGTCAACCTCCAACAAAGACTGATTTTGAATCTGATATAATGCATTTTCCTGACCTGGACAAGGTTGCGATGAGTGGCTGTGGGACCAGAGTGGTGGTCAGCTTAATTGTAGAGCGCTGAAAACAAAAATGTCATGACTGACATCTCAAGGCTCATATCAGAGATATCAACCATTCGACAACGATAAGTTTGGAAGTTCAAGGCTACCGTAAAAGGGAAGTCTGTATGCAACCATGACAGTTGACTGAATGGACATGAGTTCTATCTGAACGACCGAAATCAAGTGATTTTACTAATGACTATTTTTAGGCAGGTTCGGTAATTTAGAATAGACCCAGTCCTGAAAATTTCGTGGTTCGGCGGAGTTCCAACCAGTAACAGAAACAACGTACTCAGACTTGGTAAGTGTTCCACTAGTTGAGCTACGAAGTCATACCGGGAGCCCGAAAGCTTCACATTTGGACCCAGTCACTCACCCGTAATATTATCTCATACGGAATCCATCAAAGGAGAGAATGAGTGCACTTAATGATGCGGGCAGTGAAAACCGTAAGGAAGCTGTCTTGCTGATGACGCCTTACTTTCACTTACAGCTCGGTTGTTTGTTTGCAAGGTGTAGGCGCCTTGATGTTGTATGTTTGAATATAGACGTAGCTATTTTTAGTAGTTAGGTCCCCTTCCTCTCTTTTCTTTTTTTCTTCTCTTCCTATATAGGTTTTTTCTTCGTGGTTGTGTGGCAGTTAAGCATCAGTGTGAACCACTGATGTATTGCTGTCTATGATGATGATGATGAAAGTTGTAATTTTGAGGTTATCAATCATGTCACGAGCAGGACGTACCTTAATACACTTAGCACTTCCGTTGTCGCTGACTTAATGAGACATCAGTGGCTTTTCAAAGTCGGTTATGTTATGAAGAGCAAATCATAACAGACGCAGCAGGTGAGCGCACTTGAAATCAGAGTTTCCCCAGTAATTAAAGTCACTGAACGGACACACCAAAGTAGCTCAACTAATTAGACAATGTAAGGATTCCTTTCTATCGTGTTCGTTCAAATCGACCGGCAGTGCAGAGCTGTGTTGTAAATGAAGTGAATACAATTGCTGCTCAGCACACAATTATCCGTGATGTTAGTGATATCATCTTAGATGTGCCGGTACCTACATCTGCGGTACTCACTTTACAGTGTCCGCCAAGGTGAATAGACTGGATTTTAGTCTGCTTCTTTTGTTTAACGTTGACAAAGTGAGTCTACTGTGGTTCCTCTGGTGTCTTAAGTTTTTTGACTAGCTCCATTGTACAGGTATGCCTAATTGACCATGGCTAATAGAGATATTCCTTGAACCATTGAACTAACGCTCGGCGTCAGCATGCTTATTGGAATGGGTTGCAACAACTGGGATACAATGCCTCATATTTTTGAAACACACCGTCATCTAGCTGTGGAAGTGATAGCTGTTAACCTGCCTTGAGTGATCCTTCAAATCTTCTGAGTATAGGTCGTACACTCAGAATTGATAACACAAGGTAGGATATGCGATGCATTTTTGGAAAAGGTGAAGTGCTTACTTCGTAACAAGCACTGCAATGCACACTAGCTTACTTCCGAGAGCTCGATAATTATACTGGTTGATAACCCATAACATAGAAATTCGGTTGGGTTCTCAGTTAAAACGCTGTAAACCAAAAGTACAACCAGTTCGTAGGATAGGAAGTCTTGAGTCTTACACAGAAGAAAGGACAGAAGTTTGCCGTTTTAAGGAAACCCTTTATCACAGATCGCCAACCTTGGAAGCGTGAGTGACTAACCAGTCATTATGAGTTCAAACCAAACACCGCATGGGTACACCGCAGACAGTTAACAATTGAGCGTACGATAGGTGGCATGCGATTCGCATTATCCTGTCACAGTGACTGAAACCAAAGGAAGTATACACATTACACTTACTACAAGTGACGCGCTACACCACTCGTAATTCCACTCACTCACCCGATATCCAGTGTGAGCCCGCAGGAATAAGAGCACGAGTTCAGGCATTTCTGATCGAATCGGCCAATCCTGGTTAGACAGTTAGTAGGTTATTGTGGAACTGAAACCCTTATCTCCCGGAAAATAAATAGATTCTAATGATAACATTTAAACTGAGAAGGAAAATATTGAAAATTTAACGTAAAAGAAAGTTCATTGTAGGAGTACATAATGCTTCCCTGTAAAAAGGATTAAAAAGAATAACAAAGATGTAAGATTGGGCGAAAAAAAACAACACGAGACATTCATTGTACAGTACGTCAACAAAGATGAAAAAAAGAATGTGCAAAAGGCCACAATGACCTGAAAATGAGAGCGGATGAATTAACGAACGACGGCGGTCGTTGGTTGATACGAACGAAAAAGTGGACACAAAAAACACAACTCACTGGCGTCTAACGTACTCGTTGTTTCTTCGATGACGATATACTGAAGATGTTGATGACCTAACAAGTCGGGACGGCCAGCGCATTCGTGGTTGCACCCATCGCAACGTTATATAGTCGTATAATCACGACCTCATGGCATCTTCGGTTTCTTTGAGTGTCGCGCGCTTCAGTTTGCGGCCACGCAACTGGTGATCATTGATCCTTCGGACGTCTGTCCAGACCATATTCCTCCAGACCGTCCGGCTTCATACTAAGTCCATCCAAGATCTAGACTCGCTTTAACAATGCGAAAGACTTACTTGAATAGCACCCTGGTAATTCCGTTTTTGACCACCAGGACTTCGCTTGCCTACTTTCGGTTGCTTGTATATCAGTTGCATCAAGATGCGTTTCTGAGTCACCTGGCACACCTGTTCTAGCCAACGAAGCTGAATGAGCATCAACATGAGTCCAGGTTCTTCTATATCTGTTTAGTGAAGTACACTGGAGTTTGTGGTCGTGTCCAACCACTCAATCCTCAGGATGCGCCACAGGCATTGTAGATGGAAGCGACTCTAATACTGCACCTTCCGTTGATACGACACCCGAGGTTAACTGCAGTACGGCAACATAGAAAGCACTAGTGAACAGTTGAAAGGTAGCTTCAGATTGTGGTTCTACCAGACTGGTCTTTCTAGACCTCCTAGGGTAGCTCTAGTCTTCATCGCACGAGCTCGCCACTCACGGTCTGCGGACAAATTTGACGACAAATTACTACCCGAGTAACAGAAGTCTATGCAGCCATCCACAATGCCCCCATTAACACGGGTTCCAGATGTGCGCATAACACCCCGTCCGGAGAATATGCAAAGAAAGAAAAATGTCTTACGTGTGTTGACATCCAAACCAAATTTAGATGTCGTGGTCGGGCAATCCACGGCCAGTCGTTGCGGTTTATCTTCATTGAGTGCAAATAGCTAACCAGCTGCAAACAACATCATGCGCATTGTCGAATCATGTAGCCAAGTTGGGGCATTGAAA
Organism: Paragonimus kellicotti; assembly: GCA_014220965.1. NCBI lineage: Eukaryota > Metazoa > Platyhelminthes > Trematoda > Plagiorchiida > Troglotrematidae > Paragonimus > Paragonimus kellicotti. Next base: position 143,302 of record LOND01000086.1, read on the forward strand.
TGTCCAATATTCTGCAAGCGGCTATCCGTGTGGTATTCGATTTCCACACGGTTTTTAGAGTTCTGAAGAGCAACCGTTAACATTGCAGTCAAATATGAACTAAGTAGGGTTGAGTATGGCACACCAACCTGCTTCACGCCAGTGACGATGTCAAAATCGTCACAAGTCGACTGCCTCTTTGTCTTCGTACCGACATGCATTAGTTGAATTAAATTAGCGAGTTTACCTGGACATCCAAACTTACCAAACACCATCCACAATGCCTCGCGGTTCGCAGAATCAAACGCCCTGGCGAAATTCATATAGCGGGCATACAATGACTGTTTGTCTTCCCGACACTTCTGCCAGATCTGTAAAAGACTGAACACTATGTCAGCTATACTGCTACTCGCTCGAAACCCACACTGCTCTTCAAGAACAAAATTTGCAAAAATTTTGCATTGAGTCGGTTCAGCAAGATTTTTGTAAGC
>LOND01000086.1:143871-204795 GCA_014220965.1 Paragonimus kellicotti
GAATGTCTGGTCCAACCACGTTGGTAGTCTATTAAACTGGCCGGCTCCATTGATTGGGTGACCATGAACAGCCTGACATAACAAGATATGAAGACGTCACTTTATCTGGCCTCTGATTTAGCAGGGGTATAGACAGCTACTGGACAACTGCTAAACGGAAGAGCTGCACGCGTAGATAGGTTGCCAGAGGAAATTCTGAAGAATGGTGGATCAGTTTTGTAGTGTGTTTTGTTTCAGTCAATTCACTCCATCTGGGAGCTGGGTTTGGTCCCTCAAATGTTCGAGGATGCCCTGGTCGTACGTTTGTTTAAAGGTAATGATAGCAAACAATGCACGGACAGTTGTCGGGGCACCTGTTTTCTGAGCGGTGTTGGAGAGGTGATTAAAAGAACCTTGCTGAACCCACATTTGGCGCAGACAGGCGCTGCTTTCGGACGTCCCGGAAGATTAGTCTGGAAGAACCACAGCCTGAAGATGACAATCAAGCTGCTTGCTGCAGCACGTTGTCACTGAATACGTTGCTGTAGGACGGTGAAACTTGGACACTGTGTCAACCGAATGTGTGCTATCTGAACCACTTCCATCTGCATCTTGGGCATTCGATGATCGGTCATTGTTCCGAACACTGAGGTAATTCGGCGATCGGACACGAACGGGATTACAGTCACATTGATGCTCAATTAACTTCATTGGCTAGAACATGTCCGTAGAATAGGCAACGAACGGATTCTGAAACAACTGTTGTACGCGTAACTGAAAACAGGTAAACGAAATCTTGCTGATCAGAAACGGAAATACCATCATGTTATCCAGGTAAGTCTTTCGAGTTATAATTTCGATTTTAGATCTTGAGTGGATTTAGCTTTGAACCGAATTGCCTGGAGGAATACGACCCGGACGAACATCTGAATATTCAGTGGGCAACTGTTGCGCAACCGTGAAATCAACCGCGCCGTATACAAAACAACCATGGATACCATAGGCTGTGGTGACATAATTATAGGACGCTGCGATGAGTTCAGCTACGTCCCGGATTGTTTGGTCATCAACACACTCATAGTACACCGTCAGCGAGGAGGCGGCGAGTAAGTTTAACGCAAGTAGATTATGTTTGTTATATCTACTATCACGATGTCCTCCAGTTGAATGCACGAAAAGCCAGAATCCCCGTCATTGAATGCCTTAGTGGGCTAGATGGATGGGTGAAAACTCGTCTAATGCGAAGTGTAGGATTCCTTGTGTTGTTTGCGGTTATCGTAGGCTTGCGTCAGGTCAGCTTGCATTTTCCACCAGCCGTCCTTCATTCAGCGCAGACGTTCGACATGTTGACGGTGTACACTCCGGAATGTGACATTTTTTCTCCATTACTTGGGTCTATATTGTGAAAACATCGAACGCTGTGTTTTTTGCTCGAATCGAGTTGGGATAATTGCATTGGTATTGATGCGTTCCTATGCGTGTGCAATCGAAATTAAGCTTTACGGGCTATAACAACGGTAGTGAGAGCGCGTGAGTCAGTAGGAGTGCAAACTACTGGCGCGACCAATCAGAACGCAGCCTGAGTTTCAGCGCGCGTGTGGGGCACACAGGCGGTCCTGACGCGAACACAACAGTTGTCGAACCCGTCCGGGCTTTTCTGACGCCCGATGGCTTTTGTCGTGATGCGTTCCCCGAGGTGCTGCCACATCCTTTCGGGGTAGTGGATACGGGAGCGACGTTCAGAACGAAAGTTGAAAAGTAATTATGGTCGTTGAGTTCTGCAACCGTTTAGCATCCGGTTTCTGTTCAGGTCCGAATAGTTTACAATGAACAGGCTTGCAGACGTGAGTAAGCAATTTGGACCTGACCATCCTGTAAATTGGAAAACATTCAGCGCCGCGTACTACTCGCGAGATACACATTTCGTGAATGTCATGCTGTCGCATGATCACACAATCAAGCAAATGGTGATGACCGCTTCGTGAGTAAGTCCATGTCTTGGTATCGTTTGCATCCAACCGGAATGAGGTTTTTGTGAGTAGCACACAGGTAGGGCATAGGACCACCGTTCTTGTTGATTCAACCAATGGCGTGGAGTCCGAGGATTTCCGGCCAGGCTGTTGAGTCGCGCCCAACTCGAGCGTTGAGTTCACTCAGGGGAAACAGTCGGTCATTCAACGGTGTCAAGCGGATTGTGGCAAACAGCTGATCATAGAACTGGTCCTTTGTATCATCAGTGTGACACATAGTTGGACCATAAACACTAATAAATGTGGTGGAAATTACCTCGACCGAGTCGCGGGCGCGTTATGCCGTTTGGTTTATCTATCATCGAAAAATGGATGCTGTCAGCGGCTGCGCAACAGACACCATGCTCCCGAGCACCGTCTGCCGGGTAACCTATCCAGCAGAAGGTGTACCCAACACTGTTTCTCGGAGCTCACCTTGGTCTGCAAGCCTTGTCTCGCTCAAGGCTCAAACACCAATGCCGTAGGAGCTCAGTTCACTGGGGATTAAGTGCCGTGCGGCGTTCTGGTCGTCTAGTGCTGCATCGATCCAGCAGCGTACGCACAATACATTTCCCGACTGACAACGTTTTGCGTCTCCAAGCCTGTCTCAAGTTGACCTGTGGGACTGTGGTGACCGCCGATTGACTGTTAGCAATTTGCAAGTGACAGCACGTCAGTGCCAGGTGTTTATCGTCTGGAGTGATACGACTACTGCCAATCGGGAGTGCCCTGATTATCCTTCTGTTGTTGATCCGATAACTGTCAACCCGGCAAGCCCTCCGCGACTCAAGCACCAGGAGAACGCGGTGGTGACTGGCATCTGTCTGTCTCACATTCCCCGACCAATTACTTTACATGTTACCATCCAGAAGTGTTCGTAATACAAGTTTCCGAAATACAAGGAAGTCGTAACTGTAGCCACCGCTCCCGGTGTTCTCTTTCTATTGCATCGAAGCTAGCATTGGACTCGAGCCAGTTCATTGCCTGTTATTGGTCCCACGAGTTCGATCATTATAGGGACTTGAGAGAGAGTCTGACTCAACAGTTTGACCAATAGAGCAAAAGGAAACACGGCTTCTAGGGGCATCCCACCCGGGGTTCTTGACTCAAATGTCTGACCAACTGGGTAAAAGGATATAAGGTTATCTTACGAGACAATACCTGAAGGTGAGGTATCAAAAGTCCGACTTACTTGACAATAACGGGCCTACCAAGCCCGGAGCGCAGTGAATATGACGATGACAACTCATTCCGATTAATGCTGCGCGCAGTAGATATATCGTAAGCTAGATCAAGCCTCCGAGACCTAGGATGGGCTTGTCGACTGTACAGGATAATACGCCGGGGGAGACGATTAACCGTTGGACTTTCGGAGTGCTCCTTATTTGAGGGTACATTTTCTGACCCCTTCCTTCTGCACGTGGATGACAGCAGTGCTGCATTTATACATGTAGTTCTTTTGTTCACTCGTAGGTTTGTGCTACATTACCTGATCACCCGCACGCGGTCAGTAGTGCGATATCCAAATCTATGAGCTTTTTATCTTGTTGGTACCCCTTTGGCCTATCTGATATGATTAACGTGGAAGGACCGGGTATTTATTACACATAATGTACACATGGTCTCGTATCATACTATAAACAGTACCGAGAAGCGTATCTCAGGATGCATCCAATCCTGGCCAAGAGTATCCAGTAACACTTATCTGCTGCGTATGGTTCATCCGTAGTGTGCAAAAAATGTCTCAGCGTTGGTAACTTTTTTTAAAACCACACGTTATCCTCTTGGTCGCGGTCCAGCAATGTGATATGGTTCCAACATGTTAAATGTTCCAGTCCATTGTATGTACGGCAATTTTCAAGACGATGCAGGTTTCCAGGGTACAAAGTACTTCAATCAATACAGCATTTTTGAACGACTTGTCCACCCCGATTTCATTAGCCTAAAAAGTTGTCTTCATCACGGCACCCATATATGGATAAAATGGTCAAGTAGGACATGTTAGCAGGACGTGGAAAGACACGGTTCAATAACAAGTTTACGAAACTTAGACATATCATGCGAGGCCTACCATTCCGGGGGCCTGGTTATAAAACGTCACGTCAGAGTTTATAAACGACGCGGTAAACCTAAAAATACAGCATGACGTACCTCAGATTCTATGAAAAAATTGTTGTTTTTCGACCAACCCTCTTAGTAAGTTTGGAAATCTGTGCCGGTCATGAATACAGAATTTTATTATCTATCATTTGGCGAAAAAAACTATCGTGATGGCACAGTCAGTCAGGGAACTATCATGTTTACACTTTGTCTATTTGCGGTCACTTTTGCAATCTGGTTCCCCGTCCAGTGTTGCCTTTCAACCACTGAAACTTTTACAGAGGCGTATGTCAGCAGCCAGGTGTTAACGATCGTGACGATTGTGGTCGAAACACTGAGGCGATAGAGCCCAGTGAATTGACCCGAAGTGCGCTTTCACTCCCGTTCCAGCTGGGATGGCTGTGGTTACAACGGTGTGTTGAGGCCGTTAGCTAACCCGACTTGGTTAGATGGTATGTTCGGTGGGTAAGTCCTTTAGTTTGGACTCCGGCTTTTGTATTCTGGTTCACGCTTGTGAGACGGTTGATAGACTGTGAATGACGGTATTTCGTATTACAACTACTTTTCCACTGTAGATGTAAGAAACAGTGCTACACCCGTTTTCATGATGTTCTTTCAGGACAGCTCGTCTCTGTGTGACATCGGGAAGTAGAACGCACTGGCCCGAGAGACCTGCACTTCAAGCACATACCCGCGTGGCAAACACTTCATCGTTTTCGAAGCCCATAACGTCTCAGGCACTCGGTTCCATCAGATTAACACAAGAAAGCGCTTTTATTCTAGGGGCCTATGAAATTTTCAGCTGGGTCCTAATCAGGCATCGATTCAGTTGGACAGTGCACACCACTTGCAACGGCGCGATTGATAATAACCTCTGTTAAAAATTCACGCGTTAACGTATTTTACAGCACATTCGGCACTGCAACTTCCTCTATCTGATATGTCCGAAAGCGGTATAAGTTGCCTCCTCACTGAAGTTACGATTACGCTGAAATCCAGAATATCACTCGCTTCAAGAGAGGCCCATCTGACCACAAATTTAACTCCCTACTGTTCGATAAGAATATTTAAGAACGAGTGTCCGAGCAACATAGTTCTATCATATCAGGCAGCTGATGAGGAAAATCAATGACGGGCATCTGTCCAGCGCAGAAGAAGCTGAGCGGACACTCTCATCTCATAAGGCAAAGTGGGCAAAGTTGAAATTAGTGGTAAACATAATGATTAGTCCGTCACGCTCATATTGAATGTTGACAAACAAATGCATAATAATTTTCAATCAGCCTGCCACAGTAGCCGTCGCGCGGTTAAATTACGAAAGATTAACATTTAGATCTGTAGTTACTGCATGAACTAGAAGTAGCACTGAATGTTGGGCGAGCAAATATGTATGAGCTAAACTAGGGATTCGAACTTACCAGAAATTCCTTCAACGTGTCTTTCTGGGTCATATATGGAGGTGACTACAACATAAACCTAGCAAAAACGTTGGTTACCTGCAAAATTAAAATCAGGCAGCAAATACTAAGTGATAAAACGTGCAAATCAAATTTTAGGCTATTCGAAATAGATTCTCACACATTTGCTGAGAGTTCGCAGCACTCACACTATGCGACGCCCATCTACTTTACCGATTTCGAACAACAGCAACCAGAGAGTATGCTACGTTCAATAGCCGCACCTAGTATAGTTAGTTCTAACATTTCCATGGCAGTGACTAAGAGAGTTACTAGAACCCGCACGGAAGGATATAACAACACATTCGCTAAAGGATACATTAGAGTTCGTCAGCATGATCAGGCCTTGTGAAGAACAAGAAAGTATTTTTTCTTGATGTATGTTGTCCGTTTACTAACGTGACACCTGCAGAACATATAGAGGCGTTAACTTATCCAAAGACACGGTTTACGTTGATTTTTCCAAGGCTTTTGACAGTGTTAATTATTTCATCTTGCTGCGGAAACTGAATAATTGTAGCCTTTATTAGTGGCTACTCACATGGTTAGAGGAGTATCTGGCTGAACTTAGGTACAACGTCAAGATGAACGGATAACTATCATATTGGTTCCTTGCCAACAGCGGCATTCTACAAGGATCCATCTTGAGATCTCTATTGTTCATTCTTTTTGTTCTTGAACTACTCAGCATAGTTAAGTCACCAATGTTGCTCTACACGTATAAGACAACCCCTAGCGACCTCTACATTATCAGGAATATGTGATAACTGTTGTGTTCCTTTTCGGGTGCAATCACCAGTACGCCTTACAGGCTGTAACGGCGGTAGAGAGAACGAGTCGCGTTTACAAACTGTGACGTCATTCTTATGTGCGTGGACGAGTGAGTCGGCCGTTGAAGGCGCGACCAGTCAGAGTGCTAACACGAGCTTGGGGCACATAGGCAGCCTTGACGCGCATACAACAATAACCTTACAGAACGATTTTGAACTACCTAAACCATAGAAGATAACTTCCTGTTCAATGTCAATACATGTAGTCATGTACGTTCGCTGTCGAAATTTCACTGACTATTAACTTGTCTACACAAACCTGCTCAGGTCAGCATGCGAACAAGACCTAGGTACCATAGTAGGAACCAGTTTTAGCTTACAAATTTTACTGCCATGGCTAAAAAATCACAAATAACCCTGAACCTCCTAGGAAGAATTTGTGGAACATTCCACTCTGAAGTGTTTCCCACTGTGTTCGCCTCCATAATCCGCCCACACTTGGAAACGAACATACAGGCCTGTCGTCCTTATCTTAAGAAAGATTTGGAACTTATTGAAAGTGCTCAGAAATAGAACACCAAAAGAATTATGGGACTCGGGAAAATCTCCTACCCGGAAAGATTGGCGGAATTAGGTCAATCATCAATTAATTGCAGATACCTCAGGAAGACCTAATTCTTATCTACAAAACACCCCATACCGTGGATCATTCATTGGCACATCTCCTCCCATCAAGTGAGGATGACTCATCAAGGGGCACTCGTGGGAACTGAATAATGGAACAGGCAGGTTACTCTGCAGACAGAACTGCTTCACAGTTAGGATCTGTTCACATGGAACGCATTGCCCAACTCTGTGGTCACGGCTGAATCGGTTGAGAGTTTTAAAATATTATTCTGTCGGCACACACGTGAGAGATAATCTGCACTGCATGCTTCCTAACCATTGCACTAGGTCAGTCTCACATGTTATTAAATGTGCATGTCCGACTGAAGGCTGCTTCAGTGTGATTAAGCGTTCGTTACTGAAATGATTGCAACCAGCAGCTTCATTGAATTTACGCTTTATTTAGTTCCATTCACTTTCTCCCTAAACTCATAAAACCGTTCAACACAATTTTTCAACTGACCGACACAGGAACACAAACAAAAATCATTCTTTCTCCTGTAACAACCTATGAACCTATGAAGACACAAAGAAGTAGTTAATATCAAACTGCACGCAGAAGGTACGTTATCAGGCTTATCGAAAAAGATACGGTCAGAAGGATGGCGTTGCTACAAGGTCACCATTAGGCCCACTGTTAGCAGATACGTTCATGGTAATGCTAGAAAGGACTACACTTCGTAGGTTTGCTAAATGAAACAATTTCTACATGAGACATCTAGACCATAACATTTATATAATAAGATTACTAATGTGTAGTCAGATTAACTTCAACTTGAACTTCATACACTTGATCGCAGCCTTCGCATTCATATGGAATTTCTAGCCATTCTCTTTCGAAAGAAAGCCCTGGACCGGAGTTTCGTTCTTGTCAGAACTCGTCATCAGTGTATCTTCTTTCACATATTTAGTTGGTCAGGCTGTGAACCTAGATAGTCTGTTTACTTCATGCCTAAGCCTGAACAAGACGGACGAATGTTCATCCTGGATTTGACACTGAATCGTTGTCCAGGCATTTCAGTTCAGATAGGCAATCACAGAAAAAGGATTTGGAATGGACGGTATACACATTTTTTTCGTCCCACGTCTTTTTGAGGCAGAGAAAAAACCTCAATCACAGTTTGATGTTCGAAACTATCACGATACGCATTACAGATGCGATGAAGATTAAACTGACAATCATACTTAAGACATTCACAAAGAACGTTTGTCCCATAGAGTTAGTGGCTGGCATATGGATCTGACAACGCCAAAATTCGAACTCTCATCTTTGAAAAAGAAGTTGTTTTGTATGACGTTAGATTGTAAGGAGAGAACGCTGAATCCGTGACCTACAGACAAGTAATAAAACTGATAAGACTTGCAATGCAGCGCAAATGCTTATTCCACTCAGGCCCAGCTCGTTTTTTTTTTACGTATAACTCATAGGCTGTCTAACTGTGAAACCTTCTCTGTTTGCTTTTTCCGATGTTCATATGGGGCAACGTTGATTACCTAATCAGACACCTCACTTAGAGGTTACATGTGCATCATCTCACATGACTAACCAAAGTCGAGGTGAAATCCATTTATAGTGCAATTCTGGAACACCATGTCTACTCAGGACATCGAGTCCCACCGAAACTGATTTTCTCTCATAGTTACCTTTTGCCCTGTCAGTAGTAAGGAGAAATCAAATTTTAGCTAACACGGATGTGATCGGAATTCAGTTACGGAATCCACAGTTGTGCACTCAGAAGAAATTTCTTCAAGCCTCAGGGGTACCACAACCCCACGTCATCAATTCGATAACTTTTTAGGTTAAAACGAGAATCAAATTCCCTTACGAGCTAAAGTTGTGGCGAATGGTTTTTGATTTTGCTCGCTTAACGACCATGAAGTTGTGTACCGGCAAGTGGGAATGGAACACGTCACCTTATTGGTTCAATGATCGTAGCTTTTTAGTCCAGTACGATTATCTAATGTTCGCCTTGAAAGCTTTGATAATACGTGTGACAATTACAAACGGTCCGGTTCTCTTTCTTTTATTTCGGCCAATTTAGTCATAAACACGGAATTATCGTGTTAGTCAATTGAAGCGGTTTGCAAACACTCTAGCCAGGACCAGGTGAATTCTAAAGTTGTCACCAAATCAGTAGTCTAGCGAAAGACTAGAAGCAGAAATCTCAAGGGCCTGGCGTAATCCAGTGTAAGCTTCAAGCTTCTGTAATGAAGCCGTGAATCCAGGGTGCTTAGACCGACATTAGCTGACACTAGAGTTTTTCTTATTTTTGTTCACTAACGATGCTTCACTTTTGTACAACAACTTTTTGCATCACCTTTGCATGTTGTTCAAATTGATAAAAGTGACCTTGCAATACAATACAAAATTTGTGCACACCGGTCTGCTCTCCTCTCTGTTGCGCAGTCGCTTGACGATACTACACGGATCTTTCACCCATTTTTAGCTCCGTCGTATTACGAACATCGTCGCAGCTCCGATCCGCGTTTCAGCAGTCCACGGTAACTCCGTAATATCCCTTACTTTCGGTATACTGGTAATTTGGAATATTGTGGTGGTCATCTTGAACACCTGTGAGTCAAATTCTTTGATTACTGTAACTTGCTGAAACCCCGTAACTATTCTGTTGCATTCGTTCATTTTGTTGTCACCGATAGCCTAGTGAGGTACACTTGCATTTACTTAGGCTATTCAGTAACTCGTTTTTACCACTATCACACACGATAGCGGGTTGTTAACGAAAAGCACCATGGAATCATGAGTACGATTAATCTGTTGAATCTGACATTCTTTAAATCACGAATTGAAGCAAAACGTTCACGATCACAGTTCGATCAACACAGATATAACTATCCACTTACATTCACTTCCAGCTACTGTCCGAGTTGCTGGTATGCGGTCGTTAGGTCGAAAAAACCGACCGGTTTTCGTCCCATTCGACCGATGCCGATATCCTATTCCGTTATTCGTTCACCATGACATGGGTCACGCAAATGAACTTTGGTGGACCATCATATCAGTAGAGAAGCGGAAAGTGGGTGACAGGAGAATCGGTACATCTCAAGGACGAGTCACGTGACTCGTGTGCGTATGCCCGCTAAGATTACGCATGCCATTACGACAAGCGGTCACTCGGCCGTGAAACCAAGCTTATGGGTGAATCATGCTATTCTATCCCTCCCACGCACGCCTCTCTTCTCTTGCCCGCCGATGTCAAGGCAGGGTGCTGCGGGCTATGAAACCACGCCAAATGAAAGTGGATTAATTTGTCTGCCTGACCATTCTAATGCGACAGATGCTGCCAACTTTAGCCTGCCATCTGATTGGTCGATATGATCCATAAGCGGTAGCAACACTGGTCTCAGTCCGTCAGGATACTTCATTAAAATGTGGGTGTTAGGCAGCTACAGCGAAGGAATTATGCAAGTTTAAGAAAATACGTGCCTACCTTTCATCAGAGCTAAACGTTTGCCCACATTGTTCCATTTTGCAACCTGGAAATGGGTTAGCCGCAGCCAACATAGCCCTTAGGCGACCGGAAACCCAATGTGGTGGTGTCATTTGTTTAACGTTACTTGTGGACGGGACAATCATAGGCAAGTTGAATAAACTCAGCAGAAGCCTGCTGAAGCATTGGGGCAAAACCCTCGTAGTTAGGATGTAGGTATTAATAAATCAGAGGTAAAGTAATTTTCTGAGGACTCTGTGACGAACTCTAACAATGAATCCACCTAAAATTCTGCCCCAAATCGGTCAGCGTGATGTGTCCAAAAAAAACACCAGGATGTCATCCGAATCACTCTTTCATACCAATGCTTCGAATGGATGAAAGTTAACACAAGCACCGCGAATCAGAAGTTTGGACGCTTTGTATGTTTGACATGTCGGGTGACCGGTCAGAGTGCCTAATGTTTATCTATACACCCGAACTGCCGCGGAACATGGGAACATGTTCCTTGATACGAACAGCTAGTTGTCGATTTCCCCCCCTTTTGTAACTCATACTGAGGCTACACGAATATCTGTATTAATAATGGGATGTGACAGACAGACTGTTCGTAACCGAGGGGACTGGTAGAGTTCTGGTTCGCTGTACCATACACAATTTGGCGGCGTTATAAGTTCTGACTACAGCAGCTGTTAGACGCCTCTTTGTCAGTGTTCACCAGCTACTCCTAGCAACGGGAATTCTAAATACACTGTTCTCTTCTATTCTTCGGATAATGGCACTGCTGTACATCCTAATGAATTGCAAAGGATACCCAGTTGATCTGCAGAGTATCCGTCAGTAAGCTTAACTCTAGAGGTAGATTGACTTCTGTGCATAGCCTCTGTGCTCTGTGAAGAAGCGTTCTGATTAGATCTCCTTGATATTGCACTGAACAGAGGCTTTCAAAATACGCATACTATCATGTCTTGGTAGGTTTCCTGTAAACAGATCCTTCTATCATGCCATCTGATCTTCGGGTGGTTAGAATGTCCAGGAACGGAAGATAATTTATTTTGTTCTTTTTCTTCAGATTTAGACTTAGCTGAGGTCGATTCAACTTCAAGAATATTACATTTGAATAATCTGAGCTCTTAAAAATGACTAAGTTGTCGTAGCACCTGTACAAAACCGGTTTTGTCAGTCTTTCAACTAACCTGGACAACTAGCTGTTCGTATCAAGGAGCATGTTCTCCAAATGGCTGGAAACTCAGTTAGAAACGCCAGGCGCCTGTATAGATGCCGACAGGCGGCACTCAGCATCATCAGTTTCAAGGTACATAATCAAACGTCACAATTCCCTCTGTGTGCTCAAAAACACTCTGTGTTGACACTGCGGTAACCCTGGTAGTCGGCATTCCCATGTTTTTGACGTTCACTTTCGAGTCCCTTAAGCCATGATTTGCGTCCTACATGATTTTGATTCTTGTTTAAAATTAGTTTCATGTCCATGTATGATCAGAATATATATTTTATCCGACTGCATGTAAATCATTCATATCGTGGATGCTGTTTACATGGAAATTATTCTGAATCCGTCTATCATTGTTCCACTGAGACATTTTTCAGTTATTTTGCATGACAGTGTTTACGATCTCCTGATCACTTTTGGTTGAAGACGTATATTACTATTTGTTATTGTCTACTGTTTTACTTTTAGTGAAGACTTAAGGTTCTGGTGATTGACACATCCATGCCATCTCATACGACATACGATTGCAACCTTATAACTGATCCATTCATTATCGACTGAACAATTGTATCTAAACGTCATTTCTTGTACACAGTTTTCACAGTTAGTCATTACTCTTAACAAATTTATTGTTTGGCTCAGATGCTGTTCAACACCAACGACACCTCTTAGGCTACATAACAGTTTACTCGCTCAAAACTCTGCTGTACCTCAGTCCACACATCTCCCCTTATTAATTACCGTATTCCGAAGTTCCTTTTCCATCGGTAACCAAATAACTTCATCATAATGTAACAATTGATATACAGCCACGGATTAGCGCCTGTGAACGGCCGATGGTTCAGGAGCATTCCTATCCTCCTATAGCTGTCACAGGGAACCTCCGGACGGCAACCTTGGACAACTACTAACGAAGCATTAGCCTACCTCAATGTAAGTTCCACCTCAAATCAGTCAACATAACAGACCTGCCGTCAATGTTATAGAGGGTTTAGCCCGCTTACGTAAACATCTAATAGCACACTCCCAAAATCCGACAAGCTACCTATCATCATTACACACAGGCTTTGGACTCCGGTGCATTCAGAATCGTGCTGAATTTAACTTCCGTGGCTTATGGCAACAAAAACATTAAAAACATCCGGGGGAATATAATGCACACCGTTAGCTCCGCCTTGTTCATACCAGGTTTTATCAACGTTGGAAGATGTTATGTTAATTCATCACGCAAATGACCTCTACACTCCTAGGTCTACGCTGAACTGTCTCTGTTCAGCCATCGCCGATCGTATGCCAAATCGATCAGCGGCAAGCATTGAAAAGCAACTGCACTTGTTGCAGTGGAAATTTCCGAGCATAGATCAAGGACAACAGTCTGGCGCACCCAATATTTTGACAGTACCAGGCACAAACTCATCATGCAAAGACGTCTGTGGCTCCCTCACAAGTCTCTTTCTCCCTCTAATCCTGAATCGTGCACCAGCGTCACCCACAAGTGACACACCGCATCAGCTGTCACCCCAGTTGGGTCTAGCCAACCGCATCTCAAGGCATATCCCACATAATCGTCCCGATCCGGATATATGATTTTCCAGATTTCGTCATTCTGTCAAGCAGATCTGTATGCCAGAACCAAATCTACCAAATTCTAAGCCAGTTCTACCAAACAGGTCGACACAACCAAGGTAATTGGACCCAATTTTACATGTTGGCAGCTATGTCAAAAGTCACCGATAAATGCTCCTGGTGATCAACTGGAAAATTCGGATTTCTACATGAAATTGTTCAGCTGACCTCCCTTACTCGACGACTTTTCAAATGAAACCCAGTTACTCACCCAGAAATTATCCTGGACGTTCGAACATTAATCGTGAAGAGTGAGATTTGACAGGATCACAAGGCCCACTCACTTCACCGTGCTCGCAACCACTAGATCGTCAAATTGATACGCCTCAACTGGAGACAAATCCATTTAACTAACCACTAGTAAAATCCAGTGAAATACCCACAGAACTAGGGCTCGCCGACTTGAGTCCGGGCCCGCCTACCATACGGGGAGCAAACCTAGGGATCCTACATCCTGGGCATCCGTGTACACCATACCTCTCTCTCGATTGTGAAGCAATGATGACTATCGTTCCTCCCATGGTGCTACCGATTACGTCGCCCTCAGACAGTGTCTTAGAAACTCCCACAATTACGATTCTGGACATCAACGACTGACAGACTGGTCCTTAGTTACCTCCGTTGAACAACGAATCTGACCACATTATGCCCATTGGAGCAGCACTAGATTAGCTCAAGAGATATACTGAGACTGACCCATTTCAACTATTGTTCGCGCTTCTGACAACATTCTCCAATAACTACCAACTCGTCCACAAGAAGGCTATCAAAACGACGACGTCACAACATTATGAGGTTAAAAAACAACTGCCACCTGCGTCGAGTACAACTTCGACATATACGAAACCTTCACAATAGAAAAAGGAAGGACGCAGCGACGACGGTACTTGACGGCCGATGGAGAAATGCCTTCGCTGATAATCAGCACAAGTTTTCCGGACCTACCGACTACTGGAGTATGGTCCTTGATGGCCCGGAGGTCTGTGACAACTATCCCGTATGGAGTGTGATTCCATGTGGTCGTAACCTCATCGTTCCAATTCCCGAAGCTGAAGTCACCCAGACAGTCTGTTCCCTGGAAGAATTTGCACCCGGACCCGACCACTTCATATTCTTCGAAGTACATCATTTCCGAGCTAAATCACTGCAGACGTCTTTTTTTAACCTACCATTAATTACTGAACAAATTCCTTCACAGCTGCTCGCATAACATTTGTACCCAAGGTCCCCACCCCGCCCATGCCATCTGACTGCCATCCGATTTCTATTCGTTTGGTGGTCACAAGGTGCTTTCATGAAATCATATTTAATCTTTCGGCCCCTTCATTCTCCCCTGATCTAGAACCGTTTGGTTTCCTACGGCGAGATTGATCATTTGAGAAGACAGCTATTATCCATAACTTGCTGCGTCATATACAAAAGTACTGCGATTGTTCGTTTGAAAACATTGATATATCTAAGGCTTTCGATCACATATCGCATGACTCTCAGATAGGAGCGGCGGCTACCCACGACACATCTACCATCTTAAGCATCTGTCAACGTTCAGTTTATAAGTCCGGCAGATCTTACTTTGAAAGCCGCGAGTATTTCCCAAAACGAGGTGTCTGTCCAGGAGACCCTCTGTCCCCCCCTATTGTTTATAATGTGTTCGGATAACCCTCTCTTTTCTCTTTTGATTTTGAATCTTCCCTAAATGCACCGAGTGGCCAATTGAACTACCTGGCATATGCAGATATCATACTAACGGCTCCCACGAGAGACACTGAAAATCAGACAGGAACATCTGTAGGATAGTTTGCGTGAACCACTTGAAGACCTAATGTATCCACTTATGAGCAGATAGAAACAGATGTACCATTGATCTTGACGACCAACCCTTAAAAGTAGATGAGACCGCCACAATATCCGCCTTCTGTACAAAAACATTCCAGATTCAAGGTATGCCGTTCAAATAGAGGGGAATCTTAACAACTTCAGCTGCCTATTTATCAAAAATGCTACACGAGGTGACAGGAACGCCTCTAAAACACCGGCAAAGAATCGAAATCTTGGGGTCACATCCACTACCGAGATTGACCCATCAACTGTGTCTCAGCGCCATCCATGCAAATACGCTAAAGTCTTTAGCTCGAGCAGTGAGGATGAGTAGCAAGTCATGGTTGTGTTTGTTCGAAGACACTTCCAACGCTTTCTTTTACTCGGACACCAAATTCGGTGGTCTCACGTTGCCCAATCTTTAATTTTGCACACCTCCGAGTAGAAGATCTCACATAGAAAACCACTTGTGATACTGAGCTCTGTATGATCCCTGATCTCAACCGTTTCATCGCTTTGCCATCACACCGATGTCAGCAGCCGAAACGATTACTATACCTAAAGAATAAGCAAACTCAGCGTGGCGTGAAACCCTGTACAATACACACGATGTGTCTGTTTGCGGCATTCCTCAACGACAGGCCACGTCACACAACTGGTTACAGGAACCCAACCAGGATTATTCCCCGCCTCTAGGCCAGAGCGACTCAACTTAGAGCTGGCGTGCTGCCCACGAAAATCACTCGCTTACGTGACCGTCCAACATTACCGGATGAATTGAAATGCCGATGTGGTAATAGCCGTGATAGTTTGTCTCACATTGTTCAGTCATGCCCTCTTACACATTCTGAAAGATCCAGATCCGACATTGTAGCTACATTAGTAATTCGTAAATTGAGGAACAAGGAACTCTCAATGATCCCAGAACCCCATATCCTCACGACCAACTCGTTTCCTAAATCCGATACCCTTATGCTCAAAGATGATGCAGCCTTTGTTGCCGATGTGGTTATTTGTGACCCGTACAGTATGAAAGCCACAGTCAAATTGAAGAAGGATAAATACGGTTCAAAAGAAATCGTTCAATGCATTTCTGCCGTTTCTCCGTTCCTAGAACTGCTCGTTCTCCAAAATATCGCAATATCCTATTGTGTTCAATAAGAGAGGTTTCGTACATCCATCATCAACCAAATTCTTCCAGCAAATGGGTCACTCAAAATGTGATATCTCGAACATTTTTGTGGTATCACAATATCGAAACATCATGCGTCTCATTGACACACTATACTGTATCATATTGATGCATTATACTCCATCTTGACGAATCATGTAAATCTGGGAGTTGTATGCCTTTCGTTGAAATTAACTTGTAAATGTTATTCCAAAGAACATCACATGATTTGCGTTTTCTTATTGTTTTATCCAAGTTCATCAAACGACCGAATTGTTACAGATGCATTTACGTCAAAGCGGATAGCTGCCTGAACATTGCCAGACCAATATTGAAAAGTCAAGGTCCGGTTCGATAGTTCAAAAAGTTGGAATATGTAAATCTACTACGCGAAAATGATGATGTACAGCAAATAAGCGTTTACGATATTCCTCAGTGTGCTGTTACCAAGACCGTGTTAGAAGCTTCATTTCTTCTGACTATAACGATATTTTGCATCCTGTCCACTTGTCCGATGGTCATTCACATAAGGGAGGCTTAGCTAGAAGTATTTGGTGTCGTAGGGCTACCGCTACCTAGGGAATGAGATCTAACAAGCCTGTTCGTACCTTGCGACGAAAGGTGGGACAACAACAGCCGAATTGAGAATGACTCATTGGTTTGTGGATAGACCTTTCCCGCAATGCACAGAAAACGATAGTAAGCCCGTGTCAGTTAGCTTAGCTGTTCTGGTGTACGGCCATCCCAACACCTCACGGCATTTTTAACGAGATTGTTTTTCACCACATATCACCAAGATAGGTGTAAGTGAAACAAAGTTTCAAGAAAAATACAAATTCAGCTATCTTGAGGAGATAGCTTCTCTCACGTGTTGGGGATAAGTTCCGGTGGACAACTCTGCTGTTCAGTAGTGTCAGGAAGTCGGAATGAATAAACAAAAAGTCAAAGCTAATTTACCGCACACTTCGTCAAAATGAGACTGTCTGAAACTGTAAGTGAACCGTGAGGACCCAAGAGAACAAGGTGAACCTTAAAATCTAAGTACTCGTGCGGCGTAGATCAAGAAACAACCCGTTTGAGTCTTCCAGTATACGATATTAGCACAAACGAACGTTAGATTTTAGTTGATCATCTCTCATCTTGAAGGTCCTAGTAACCAGACTTACAGTAGCAACCGGTAAACTGTTCCACTGAGTTTTCTTAGGTGCATTAGTTGGCAGACATCTACAAGCACGTTTAAATCCAGACCGAACACACATCATCATTACCATTTTCAGGTTTGAGTCGTATCTGTGGACACAGTTGCTCAGGATACCTTTGGTTCTGGCAAGGGTCCACGAAAGTGAGGAGTAATAGATACGTACGAATGTGCAGCGAGAAAAAGATGAAGAAAAGAAATAAAAAACAACAACTGAGTTACACGAAACAGGGGAGTCAACGAGTTTGCGGATACAGACTAACCACTGACTACGACACAATGTCATCAGATAATGTTTCCGACCGGCGGTGTGAATGTTCGCGAACTCCCCAATCAGGTAGATGACATCTAACAACCTTGCTCAATGGGACGATCAAGGCTTGCATAGCCTGTGACCACGTGATCGTCTGGCCGTCTCGCGGTCTCTAACCATCAGCGGCCACAATGAACAATGCGCGGTGTGGCTGACTCCGTAGGCCTACAGAGTATATGATTAAAGCAATGAAGATTGTGCATTTCCACTACCTCAGTTACCGGTCGCGAACGTGCACATCTTCAAAACACACGTCGATGGCCTGCCGCGTCACTCTCAAAGTCAGCCCATTTGATTCAGGCTAACTAGTGAAGACAACCGTGGTCGTACACTGAGGGGCTAATGCATCTTTTGCAGGTTTCTAACATGCAGTAAGACTGAGTGCACAAACGCATTGTAAACTCTACCTTTACTCTGCAAGCGGACGTCACTGCTACGCCACACGTGAAAGAGGTTGGCGAATACATTCCGTGGTTTCGTTATCTTCGTGGACACTTCGTCATTAATACTACACGTTAACGAGACGACAATACCCAAGTAGGTGAAATGATCGACAGTCTCCAGCGGCCTACCTGCAGTAGCAAAGGCAGGGTCAATGTAACGGTAACTTATAATTTCAAATCGCAAATTGCATACCATACGGACTAACTATACCATTTAATCAGTTCGGCCTGGCCTGTATGTTTTCATCAGAAGAACTAAGTAAAACTATGCTGACCGCATACTCAGTAAAAACAGCCTACTGTTCGGTAGAAGCTCCATTTCGATATCCTCAGAACTTCCGAATGCTCCTTCCAGAATATCGTCTATCACAATTGTGCCTCTGAAATAAACAGTGGGACAATCACAACTTGGTCACAGGGCCATTGTCATTCATGCGCAGGATTAGCTAGACTCGGGAGTAGAGCTCACAGTTTGCCTGAGTTTTTAAACTTGTTCTCAGGAAGTCAAGGAACGTCAGTGAATCGTTTCAATACCATCTCACAGGTCACATTCAGCGTTCTGTAAATTAGGAAGTGTTTACATAGTCTGACTGATCTGCGTAAGGTCGAAGTCCATCAACCAACTATAGTCAACGTGTCTACAGCAAAACTCGACAGTGTTTAAAAAAATCCGCACCTGTTTTCCATTATAATCATGGGAAGGTTAGCTAAAATAGGTCTTAGAGTCAAGCTCCTTGCCAAACCGTCAGTCTGTCAGTAGGCCTTGTCCCGAAGACGGATTCACATCTTGCGGGTGCACAGGAAAATCAAATGTTTCAATCGATCCACTAGCATGGGTAATGGTACGTTCTGAAATTAAATAAAATCATAAATGAAATTCACTATTTCTTGTTGAACAGCGATTGCCCATCCCGGAAGTACACGTGTTTAATGCGGGCAACAACTGATCACAGTTCCTAACTTAGGTGGATAGTGTCGTGTTGTAACAAGTACTGCTTTGTTGGGTTCCGGTACTTCATTCAACTATTTGGACAGTTTGTGGAAAAAAGGCATTGACAAGATGGGACTTACCAGGATACCACATGTAGTTATAACCAGATCAAGCAAATCGTTTCAAGCCGCCCAAGAGGATGTTCCCAAAATGAATTGTTAAGTGGCTGAATTTGGTAGTCCTCCGCTTGTATTAAAGATTGGCTTTGGACGTGAGGAACTAGTGTAACGTGCAGCGGAGTGGAGGCACTGAGGAACAGCGTTTCTCTGAAGGACGAGGGCCAAGCGGAAATCTGGAATGGTAACAAAAACCGACAAGCATGAGCCGGAGGCCCAGTAAGTCATGCACACAACTTACTCAGTCAAAAACTCAAATGGCGTCAATCACACGACAACGAACTGTATTACACTAGTTGTCAACTAATTGTATTGAGGCTCGACTACATCTAGTACAATAGTTCAAATGTTCACGCAAAAACAACAACAGAAACCTGCTGTCAGAACTAACAAACACAGGTCAGTTTGTTGGATCGCAAGAAACCTTCTCGAGTACTGTCGGAAAAATGTTTCTCGCTGGTTGTACTACATTTTCCCCATTTTATCGAAGTGCAGTTGAACGCTATAAAAATTTCTGGCATTCATTTCGTAAATCTTGGCCCGTACGAAATAAATGCCGATTTGCAAACAGAAATCTGGTCATCGTCATGAACAGCTGTTGAAGTCGGAGTAATAAATCATAGATGTGTACAATCACATTTGTGGAAGCCGTATCGACGGCCCGCCAGTCGTTGGAACTAACAGAACAGTAGTTGTGTCGCCGTTCAAGGTGATCAGGCAATCCGAGCGTAACTCACAAGCTAATGTGGTTAAGCATTTGTAGTTGATAACTGGGTGCTACGTACTATGGGGCTAACGGCCAAGTGAACAGCACGGTTGCCTCATGAAAACGTAGCAGAGGTCCAACTGCCGCCCGTGGCAATGATGTGCACCACTGGCGAGTTCTAACAGGGGTGGGACTGGAATATAGTGCTTCTTTTGGAAGAGGGTTGATTGAAAAGTCTATGGAAATGCGGAAGCTACGAACAATTGGGAGTAATATCTGACTTATTCTGACCGCAATCCCTTATTACTTATCAGTACTGGATGTCCCCCTTCAAATTCTATCCTGACTTGGCCTTGATTCCTCCCAGTATTGGCTTCTATGCCTTCCTGTATCGCTACCACATGTCGCACACACATAACCCAGTTTAATTCGTAAGCTAGTTGTCAGAAGGAACACGTCGATTTGTGTTATCTAAATGAACTCGCACAGTCGAAATGCGAAATAAGAACCTATTACACAGGTGCCGTGTCGGAAACGGTGTAAACAGGCGTTGATTGATCGAACGATCTGATAAAACATGTGGGATGGCGTCAGGCGAGTCTATTGGAAATGCGGGTCATGGCGTGAGGGTCACACAGATCCTGGTTGTGCAAACGTGCATCCGCGTTGCAAGCAGCTCGAATACAGATATTTGTCGTGGACGCAGGCGATTTTCGGATTTCACTGTTTTAGAACTGTTAATCGTTCCGGAGCCAAGCGAGCAAACACTTTGTCGGTTCGACCGACCGTGTCTTGGGGAATGTCAATCAGGTGAGATTCATCAAATTGGGTCATAAGGCGTTTGTTCCGGAAAATTGCCTTAATTGACACCAACCTATTTGTATTGCGCGGACGTTTGTGACCACTGCCGGCTTTTTCAAACCCGACAGAATGTATTGATTGATTGTACGGTCACGTGCGCTCCCCGGATGGCTCCGCTGGGCATTGTAGACAAAATTTCCCCTTTATGTGCACGCTTGATATGCGAAAATATCGACACATCCATATGATTTCATAAACTGATACACACAACAAGATTAAAAGGAATTAGACGGATTTCACAGGACGAAACTTATTCCTCAGACTCGAACTGGCTTGAACGTTTCACCTAACCGTAATTGTACTCAGTTTGCTTGTTCCACTGTGCATTAGTATCAGTTACTACATTTGACGCCTCCCGAATTCCATAGTGGTACTGGCCTCTTTTTGTCTGAAAGACTGATTAATCTGACAGACTTGTTCTGGGTCCCAAATAATGAGGTGTTGTCGAGTCATTCTGTTATTTAACACATAATATCAATGTACACTGTCGTTTAAGTGCACCCTCTTTTTCATGCCCCATGACACTATATGAATCCTAGAGGGTAAAACCGTGAGAACTATGAATCAACAGGCCCTAGCTAGTCATATATTGAGGAGACCGATTGTTCTACACCTATTCGGAAACGTTAGCTATAACAGTTTATATACCACTATTGTTTTGAAATGTCACCGGGCGCTGAATCCAGTTAATCTTGAGTTTGATCACGTATTTTTCTTCGATTTGCAGATTGTTTATCCAACCGCCGAACCAGATAAACCAATCCCCACATGCTTTCTAGTAAATCAGTAAATCTTTCGCTCACCGAAACCATCGGCATCTTCTTGGGCCATGATGCTAAATTGCAAACTTGACGAGCTCAGTCTTCCGTCTCTGTTATTACGCATAATTAGACAAGGCTGATTCGGAGGAAAGGTTACATGTGAAAGCAAAATCGAAAGTTTATCTTACACTTCTCACTAAATCCCTTACCTCACACACTTTGACATGACCTTCATCATTTAACAAAGTATCTCTGAAACAGCAAAGACCTGGCGAAACCATACACTCTCTGAGCCTTCTGGTATGTTGTGGTAGTCCTGACCCGCAGGATGACAGTTCGCTGACCACAACGTATTATAACTTTAGGTCCACTACTAGGAACAGCACGACCACAATAAGCCAGTAATGTCTTGGTTATCTTGATGCCATTGTCAGTCCTCGGAACCTTCCTAGATCAGTAACTTGG
Source organism: Paragonimus kellicotti (assembly GCA_014220965.1). NCBI lineage: Eukaryota > Metazoa > Platyhelminthes > Trematoda > Plagiorchiida > Troglotrematidae > Paragonimus > Paragonimus kellicotti. The sequence continues at coordinate 166,002 of LOND01000086.1, forward strand.
AGAACGCAAAGTGATTGATGCAGTACGATTTCACGTTCTTTAATCAATCACTTCACATACTATAACCTGCAAAAGTGCTTGTAATTCAAGGTAAACTAATGGTATCTACAGCTCTCAGTCTTCCACTTTAACTGCGCCAAAACCAATTTTAGGTTCGAGCTAGTCTATTACTCACCGTGAGACTGAACAGTCGGGGTACAACACTTATCCGCTAAAGTCATAACTGAATACTAAGTCTACCCTTCCCATTTGTCCAGCTTTAAGATCACCATGCAAAGCTTGACACATACAGACGTCCTTTAAGTAGAGACTCTCTTTCAGTTAATCATGATGAGAGCAGTGTTAACTATGCATAAGCGTAAGCAGCTACTTGAGTTATAATCTTTATATTTGGCCTGTTAACCTCCACTGTTTGTCGCATTGGACGGCATGCGGTTACGTGTGAGCTGGAACATGAAAGTTCACTCTTCTCTAACTGAGGGGATTCAGTCAGAGTTAGGAAGTGTTAATGCTGAAATCTCTTTAGAAAGACCGACTCTAATTATGACTCTCGCTGCAGTGTTTTCGAGCGACTTGTTACAAAAATCAGCTCGTTGTACCCAGACCTTCGTCAATTTGTTAGTTGGCTTCAGTGTAAGCTGTCTCCATCCTTTAACTTGATGTGATCAAGTTGCCGTCAGATACCCGAAGTCAAATAAGCATATTATCCTTCATTATCATTTCTGTCATCAGGGGCCAGTTACTGAGAGGAATAAAATGAATTTTGTTATTCACATTAAACTCGCACTTCATTTGCAAGACAAGCACCACTAACTGAGATATCTGTAACCCGCATTCCAAATACGTTCACAGTGAGTGGACGATGAGGGTTGTCTTGAAGTGCAGGAGGCATCACACTGTGCCACTCAACCACGAATGCATGACGCACCGGCATCGTCAAGTTCGAATTAAGAACCCACGCCCAACCCCCTACATGGTTAACTTTCTAAGTTGTTGTCGGGTAGTAGCACACGACACATCAATGTTGTTTTATTCATAAGACAAACGAACTGTCGTTTTCAACTATAACTCTCAAAGCAGTCTGTCTGAGACTTGTAGGCTAACGAGAAAAAAGCCTTTCAATCAAGTTTCATTATTTATTTTAGATCCGAACCCAGGAAGAGATACAGCACAAGTAGCTGATCTTGATAATACTTCTGGATGACAAAGACAAATCAGAATCGTGGGTTACTGCTGTTTTTTTATTTATGGAATTGAACTGTACCAGCATGTATGACATCTGCACGAGGGCATGGGAGACTGTGGCAGGAAGATACGATTGTATGGTCGGACTGTAGACTGTACAGTCAACAGCATACAAGAGCAAACAGGCTAGATAGCAGCCGCTCAGTCGATAGTATTCATGTGGCTCACGTCAATCAGGCATGGATTAAGATAGGGTTACAGGTGCACTGGTGTACCATTGTTATATTCGTATTCAGGTGCAATCAATAGTGCGCCTTACAGGCCATGACAACGGTAGAGAGAACTCGTAACCCAGTAGTACATACTATATTGTCCCATTTACAAGCGGTAGCGTCATTCTTGTGTGTGGACGAATGAGCCGTTGGTCGTTGAAGGCGCGACCAATCAGAACGCAGCTTGAGTCTCGACAGAATTTGGGGCACACAGGAGGCCTTGACGAGTACACAACCATGAATGAAGAATCAACCAACGACGTGCATTAAGAAAACACGTCTGCGCGTAAACGCAACCGGTCGTGACTCCATCTTCTCTTTATTACCTGCTTACCATTTCTATCTGCAACCAATATATGTACACCTTACGACAAAACTACGAGAGCATCTACTATTTTACCGATAACGTAGATCTAGAAATCATAATACGTCTACTTTTGGTGCGTGACTAACTGGGTTGGTTGCATGTCGAATACACCAAAGTCACTTACCATTCGTTATTCCTCAGCGGATTAACGAAAGTGTGCATAAATGACATCGCTAAGACCATAAAAATTCCCACAGGTGTGCACTTCTTTATCACTTAAACATGTTTGCACACAGCATGCGAGTCAGTTGTGGATAGGGAAGACTATCACGACGTGTGCATACGCCAACCGAGAAGCCTGTACGCGTCGGGATCTGGGGGCTACTCGGATAGTCTGCGAATGGAGGAGCGATCATTGTTTGAGGGTAGTTGTTAAAGAATCTCAGATACAAAGGTATGCTTTTGATTGTTTCTTGAGAAATCCATATCCATCTTTGTAAGACAACGAGGGAGGCCACCAGAACAAACAGTCCCTCACAGCTGGATTCAGCGTCTGCCTTGCGCTGGAGAACACTACAAGAACCATACAAAGGACAATAAGGAGCTGTTCCTAGCCGAAGTAACAACAACAACAACAACAACAACAACAACAACAACAACATAGCAACCATGGGCCTGGCCAAAAGGTACTGTGGCTCGGGCTGCCGCTCATCTAAACACTGAAAAGGCTAGTTTCTAACGCCCGTGAATACATCCACGGCTGTACAAACTGGCGGGGGGGGGCGGAACTTACGTCTTACAGACGTCTCAGTGAGGATGGTTAAAATTCAGTAATGATAGGACCGTGATGCATGGGTGGCTGTTAGTGGGAACTTTAAAAAACGAGGAGCGCTGTGACAAATGACAAACGGCAGGTGATCAGTAATGTTTTCGGGGTATGGTTCAGTTGATGTATGGGCGAACAGGATGTTCTGAGCGGTGAATGGTATAATTCTTACGCAGACACAAAGCAGAACATCATCTCTCAGAAAACAATTTATAAATACATAAGCCCCACGTCATAAGAATGTGGATACTTCCTCGCATCGTGCATGCTAGGCAGGATATCCTGTGGTCTCAGCTTAAATCCGATGGAAAATATATGGGGGTATATTTGTTTGACACGCACATAATGATGCTTAAAATCTACCAAGAAGTTAAAGGATACCTTAGTCAGGCCGATCTAACTTTAAATGAAATATCACTCATCTGATTTCCGTTTTTGCATGCAGATAAACCTATGAAAGAAAATCAATGGACCCGAGTTTAACTCTTGTTAGTGCTCATCAGCATTGCATATTCTTGTCACGATCGGGATCTGAACTCCGGTGTACGTTCTCACAAGGTAATTGTTTTGATCACCATATGATTAATCTTAAACTAAACATGACTGAATAGTTTTATCTGAACGCCCATTCACAGTCGCTTGTGAGTAGCACTGAAGGTCCATTTAAACGCGAAAGGTGTGAACAAATGTCAGTCATGTTTATATTAATTCAACGAAGTTTGATTTGCAGTCAGCAGTCATTTTAGTTTACTTGTGACTAACATGCTGAAGCAGTACGTTAAGGTTCCGGAGGGAAACAGAAGAAATGAGCTTTATTAGTTTCCATCTGCAGACCACACACCGATGTGGCCATACGGTTTGTTGCAGTCAACTTGGCAACTATCCATGATTATTCGTTATTAATAAATGAGTGTTAAAAGCTTTTCTTTATTATGACATGTAATGATCTGTTAATTAGAAGCAACAAGTGTGTACTGTGCAATATATGTAAAATATTGAACGGTCTTATAGGTTTTTCGTGTGGTGTAGTCAGGCAAAACTGTAAGGGGTGTATAGGCTGGTGTGGAATTGAGTAATTCGAAGAAAGACTGCCATTCAGCAAGTCACCTAGGCGATGGGTATAGAAAAGTAAGCATGCGTAGGTTAACATGTAGCAAGGGTAGGGTGAGAGTCGTATTGCCTATGTATGGTCGAGGCTACTTGAGGTGTGCTAACTAATCTTGTCCACTTTTACTAGACACTGGGTATTCTATCACCTTTGGAATGGATCAGCCTTTATTGAAAGACGTCGCTGCTGACTGGGATTTGATTTACTACTTTATCCGTGAACTGCTGACTTGTCATTCGTTATCTGACTCGTCTACCAGGTCTGTTTTGTATCGTAGAGAGCTGAATCAGTAGGGTTACGCAAAAATGTATTTGATTGTGTGCAAGGACCGAGCAGTTTTAATTTTTATTTATTTATCTACCTAACACACTCCCACAAATTACCAAACATGTCTGCTCTGTGGCCGTATTGAAACACGTTTGTTAATGGTGTCAGTACGCTCTTTCAAAGTGTTCGAGGTTGGCACACTACACGCCAGTGTTTTTATTCATATTCGATTTTCTTTGCTTACCTCTAGAAATATTTCTCCTGCATTGACGAATCGTTCAGCAACGTTGTTCTCCAACCAACACAGACAGAAACGCACAGCAGCCTGACCTTTTCTCTCTCTCTCTCTCTCTCCCTCTATAACGCTATGAAGGCGCTCGGTCTGTCGGACACCCTATTATTCAACTTCTAAGACAATAACAACCGTCGATCAAGTGACATCTTGACTATTACAGGACATGGCTTTGTATGACCACATAAATCCACTTCTTTGTTACTCAACAGTGACTGATTTAGAACATCTTAACATAATATATATATATTTACTCTGTTAGTTAGTCATGAAATCGAGACCGTTCGTAACACTGTGCTGGCGATAGCAATTATGTTTCTCTATTTCAAAGCAATTAACATTTACACCGGTGTTGAAAATAAACCGAATTTTGAGTGGTACCTGATTACATGCACCGACCATATCTATAACGGTTAGGTTATCAACATAACCCTAGCACATTTCACCTCACGGCTGTGTCGCCTCTTAAAAACACTGTACACATTTAGAGCTACCGATAATGTCTGATTAGTGTAACAGTGCGTCTGAGACTAGAGACAGCACCAGAGCACACAATGTCTCATTTCTAGGTTTGGTAGCTCACGCCTACAGACGCGATGGGTATACAGACTGGAGTAAATTTACCGCATTTCTTTTGCGACTTAATGCTGTGGGACGCTCTGGCGACACGTTGTGACTTTCGGGCATTTTTTGAACAGCTACTGGCAGTGACCCGCATCGTGGACAGAGAAATTGACGCCTTTCAAACGCGCCCGTCACATCGACCAGCAGGCTGAGGCTTCACGCGTCCGCTATATTGGTCTACCAATCAGCTGATTGCAAAGGCTACAACCTTTCAGCTGAATATCTTGTCACGTGGGGATTAACCAATCACATTTGAGAGTGTGCGTTGAAGGTCCGTGACCGACGATCGATACAACATGCGCCAATGATAGTAGGAGGTTGTGGTCACGCCACTGCATTAAGGCTACGTCGCTATTGGTCAATAAACTCAGTCTACCGCCTGGCAAGCCTGAACACGTACGGAGCATGCGAAGCGGCGCTGGTTTGCCGAAGGATGGAGAAAAAGGGGCGTGTGTGAGATAGCCAGTTGGTTTCAGGTAGCTAGTGTGGAGTTCCCTCGAGTAGAGCTTAATTAGAAAAGTAATTAAGCAGTATTACCATTAGGCTGTATATACTCTGCATTAAATTTCCGTCCGTTAATCATTAGTATGGCTGTTGAGAAGTAGATCGGATTAAAAAGTATGCTTACATTGGTGATTGTCTGTTATGAAATTCGGAAAGAAGCGCGATTGTTCCGTTCAACGGAAAAGTGTGTTCAAATAAAAGTGAGTTCAAGCCATACAGTTCGAAACTTGGACCGCGATGAAGTTAAAACTGACAGTCTGTACGGCACTTTACATGTTGTTCAAAGAAACCTATTTTCAAACTGCATTTGGCTTCGCTTATGAAAAGTGTTACGAAAATGGGACTGAAAATCGCTGTGGTGGAAGCATCACTCCTCCTGATCGTGTGAACTCTGACTCGGTTAACGGGCTCAGATTGAAGGTCAGCTAGCTTTGCATTAGTTAGCATTTGCATTGAAGAGGAAGCCCAAATTTACCTTTACGATCCATGTAAATAATGTGAAAGCTGACGTACTCTGTTTGTAATACACTTCAGGCCGCTACCTACCTAGATTGAGTACATAAATATGTGAAGCAAACGTCCTTAAATAATAGACTCAGGCCTCAATCGAACTGGTCGCCAGTCTGATGAACGTCACTCTGTTGGTAGGGTCTGATTGACTCATGTATGGAGTGGAACAGTTCTGGACGAGGTTTGCCACTCATCCCTAGGTTACGTGGAACACAACAAGTAAAATGCGGTTCGGATGTTACGTACGTTCTCAAAAATCTCAATTTGAGACGACGAAAACGCGTGCTCGAGTGCGCGGTCGCCGCACAAAGATCCGGATGTTGTGTGGACTCGACTGGCGTTTTCGCCCATAACATAGCTTGTCGCTCAATTGACCAACGACTGTTTGCATTGCCTCCAAAACGGCGCCAGCGGTATCGCGCATTCCTATTGTCAGAACCGACTGGGATGACACAACAAAGCCTTATGCTAGTATAGAGCCGGAAACGTTGGAATTGGTCACTGGGTGATCGTACTGATTGTACTATTGGGGAAAGCGTCAGTCAAGTCTGTCAAAAATTCGAGTTATGATGTGATGATAGCGCGTTTACGAGGTATGCAAGCATGCGTTCGCAGTACGCATTGAGTTCAGAACTACAAAAGCTGGCGAAAGCTCACTAACCAACTTCGTTTCTTACGTTACAGCTCCAGTAACAAGAGATTCACATGGCACTCCTGTTTCTCAAATACCTTGTGTCTTAATACGAATGACGGTAAAACCATGTGGGTTGGAAAACAGTTCAAGAGAAGGAAAACGCTGACATCAAATCCACGAGTGTCTGGTGTACTAAAACCCTAGGCAATCTTTCGCACAACAGCCGCTCTCAAGTCACAGCTAAACAATTTCACTGCACCTCCAACATTTCCTGACATCTTCAGGGGACGTTCACAATGCAACAGTAACACACCATAATAGCTGAGTTCCAGGAGGGAATATACCGCTGAATTTTAGATGGGATGTGGTATGCATTTGACTCCTTCGACATGCGCTGAATCGAGAAGTAGTGATTATCATAACCTTACGGTAGTTAGCAAAAGTTAGTACAAAACTCCGGCAACCAGATGTTTCAATTTACCCTGTCCAAATATGTAGACTGCCTGCTACATCAATAATCCAGTCGATGTCATGTGCGCATAAACCCAACCGCTGCAATGATGAACAAATCAGCCCGTATTAGTTGGCGTGGGACTGACCTTACTTACTGTGGTGCAACATCGGTCGCACAGTCGTTTACTTGGTCGAACAGTCGAAAGAGATGGAAACAGCCTTTTTATCTGGAAATTGTAGAAGGCTTTTTTCCCTGATCCGTGGTTGTACTGGTCGTCGAGTCGGTGTAAGTGAGACCATATGTGAAAAAGATGGTTCACTTATCACCAATCAATCGCGTCGACTTGACAGGTGGGCTGAACATTTTGAAGAACAGTTCAGCTGGCCTCAACCAGATTATGTGGACGACGGGACCCGAATGGTCAGTTATTGCATTCCAGACGGCCCTCCGTCGGAAGCAGAAGTGGTCCTAGAGCTCAAATTATTGAAGCGTAACAAGGCTCCTGGACCAGAGACCTCATCCCTCCTCTTTTCAAGGATGGCGGGGAAAGGTTAATATCAGAACTGACTAAACTCCTCCAGACGATTTGGGAGACTGAAGAGGTACCTCGCGATTGGTGCTTGTCAACAGTAATTCCCGTTTTCAAAAAGGGGTCCCGAAGTCTATGTGACAACCACAGAGGCATCAGTTTGGTATCTGTTGCTTCCAAGTTACTCACTGGCCTCATTTTACGTCGGCTCACTAAACCCAGATACGTGAAGAACAGGCAGGATTCCGATCCGGTCGAGGGTGCGTTGACCACATTTTTACCTTGCGACGGATCTTGGAACATCGGCACTCTTATAGGCAGCCGACGGTCTTGGTCTTTTGGACCTGAAGGCTGCTTTCGATTCAGTTGCTCGTAACGTTCTCTGGAACTGTCTTCTTCGCAAGGGAGTACCAGGGAAATACGTGAATCTGTTGAGATCACTGTATGCTCACTCTGCAAGCAGGGTGAGGGTTTATGGACAACTGTCTCGGGGTTCATCACTTCTAGTGGTGTTCGTCAAGGGTGTCCGATTTCCCCTTTCCTGTTCAATTTTGTCATGGACGACATTTTGCGCTTGGGAGTCCAGTGGACTTGGTGTTGAGCTTCTTCCTGGCGCTCGGTTGACCGATCTGGAGTATGCGGACGACATTGTCTTACTTAGCCCCTCTGCCGAAGACATGCAGACCATGCTGAACAAGGTGAATGACCGGGCTGGTTTGTATGGAATGCGCTTCGCACCTTCAAAGTGCAAAGTGTTACTTCAAGACTGGGGCATTTCCACTCCTACTTTCTTATTGCAGGTAATCCGCTTGAGACTGTGGACAGTTTCACATACTTGGGTAGCATTATCTCGTCAGCTTGTAATATTGCTGATGAGATATCAACGAGGATAGCAAAGGCACGAGTTGCCTTTGCCAACCTGCGTCATCTGTGGCGTCGAAAAGACGTTCGATTGTCGCTGAAAGGAAGAGTATATAATGCTTGTGTGCGTTCTGTTTTGCTCTATGGTTCGGACGTGGCCTGTTCGCAAGGAAGATATCAACAAGCTTGCTGTATTTGACCATCGTTGTCTCCGCCAAATTGCCCACATTAAGTGGACTGATCGCGTGAGCAATGCGGCAGTTCGCCGGCGCGTATTCCGGAACGCTCGGGATGCGCGATCGATCGGTCAACTACTCACGTTGCACAGCCTGCGATGGTTAGGTCACGTACTCCGCATGCCAGCTGAGCGTTTACCGTACCGGGCATTATATACTGAGACCACCAACAGTTGGGTGAAACCACGTGGCGGTCAAGCGACAACGTGGTCACGAAATATGAGAACCCTGACTGCTCCACTGAGTAAAGTGGGTAGGTGTCGCCTGCCTGGATGGGGTCCTCGTGATCACTCAAACCGCTGGTTGGAGACGCTATCCGAGATGGCGGCGTGTCGCAGTCAATGGCGTACCTGCATCCATACCATTTCTAGTTCTTTTGCTTAGACTTCTATTAATTTTCAACCTTCTTAGTAACGTTTTCTTCTAGGATATTCCACGTCACTGTTGAGGTGAGCGGCAGCCCGAGCCACAGTACCTTTTGGTCAGGCTCATGGCTGATATGATGATGATGATGCAGTCCTCACTTGATGGGGCTTTTCAACTCTACGTAGTATTGCTGTGTTAGGAGGTACGGAGATGCGGTACGCGATAAATGCAGAGAGTGTTTTAAAAATAAGCAACGTCTACCGGCCGCTTTTTACGTCTTGATGAGAGTGGGACATTCTTTTACGTATATCGTTGTGAATGGTGGAAGAATAAGACTGAAAGCAAGCATTCACGAAATGCACTATGCTATGGGCTCCAATTACAATGGCGAATGGGCAGCAAACCACGGAATTCACAGAATATGTATACTACTAAATAAAAGATAGTAACATGATTTATTCATGCATTTCAAAGATCACAGGCATGCGCGGAAGGGGATGATTTCAAGCCGCATTCCGCTAGCGTAATAAACAGCATTCAGTGGTTTTCAGGTGCACCGAGTTTTTGAAATGTCACGATATGCTGCCCGACAGACTCAAATGAGCATTTAGATTAGTGCAAGAATGAAATGACAGTAGGGTGACATTGATTCAGTTGGGTAGAGAGGAAGACGAAAACACCACGGTGTTCGAAGTCTACATCGACCAACGTACACATCGTGTAGAACAAATACAGGCTGTGGATCCGACAAAATACAGCCAGCCGAGAGAAGAGTGTGGGAGAATTGTCTGTGTAACTACTAGTGCAGTGAGACGGCACGGAATAGGACGATAATCGGATAGGACAAGCGGAGAATGCCTGATATTTCGAACCTACCAACAACCAGAGTCTAAGGACTGTGTGCATGGGTCATATAAAGTGGGAAGTTTGCTGACCAAGCCCAGCCAGTATATCTCATACCAATTTTAAGTTTGCTCTAGGTGGTAAAGCTGACTTGCTGCGATGCCGCTGTTGGTTCGAACGTCCAAAAAATGAGAATCTGGGGGTGAAATTCACGGGTAGACTTGGTTGAGCCATAACGGCTTATCATCAACCTGGGATTGTCGTCATCGGCGTCAGGGAAAGTACTACAATATGGTCCGGTAGCCCAACGTAAACTGTGATGAACAGCCGCTGACTCACTAGGTGTGGGATATGTTGTATTATTCCACATCTACACTCGCCAATAGTGTGGAAAGTGGTAAGGGTTTAACGTAATCTCAGCTCTGAACCGGTAAGAACTGGAACAAAAAGGAGGCTGCGTATGATGAGTACGTCAAGAAAAGCCTGCTCTGTCATTAATATAGACTGGAACAGAAATTACTAGACTCGTTATGGGTCTGACGGATTCCAGTAAAGCTTGCCTGAATCGGACTGCTGCATATGAACTGCTAAGGAATCACGACAGTAAATACTCAATGTATCTTAAGGCGGGATTTTGCAGTAATAAGTAGTCAAATAAGATCTAGTTTCGCTGAACTGAAGCCTAATTTTGAGCAATCATAATGAACGTTAAAAGAGCAGGCAAAGCAAAAGCTGTGATGTTGAGTAATGCGCTCGCATATAGCTGCCTACTTCTAATTTCTAAGTGGGTTAATAGGGTAATCAGGAAGAAAGTAGAGCGTGTTATGTTCACTATATATGCTGGCGTTCAAACTGCTAATTGATTTACCCCTAATCGCGCAGTTGAATGGTGGGTTCCGAACACAAATTACTACCGAAAGATGTGATGTCGTCTATGCTACTTTACCCATGGATATACAACTTGCAGGTAAACTTAAATTGTCTATCACCGGAGCTTCTAGATCTCACTGACAAGCGAGAAAGTTATTTCAGTGTCTTTAGTGTGGCACAGCACAATTTGATGGTGAACTTGTATAGTTGCGTGTCAGTACATGATAAACGGCAGGTTGTCACCAACAGATGATTGAGTGAGACAGTTCAAGTCGTCCTGTGGCGCTTCCATGTCCATCGGACATTGCCGAGGCTGCTACATATTGTCAGCCGGACAAATGTGGGCAGTCCGGGTAAAGTAGGGTGACGGAAACCCATGACGTTCAAAATCTCTACCGGTTAAGATGCATCTTCACAGTGTGATAAACATACATTACCAATGGATTCGACGAGACACAGCCGACTGGACGACGGGCGAGAGAGAGTCGCCAGCTGGTCATTTGTGCACGCAGACAGCATGGTTTGGGGGCGACGGATGCAAGATTTAAGCACAGAACACGTGATCTTCCATACCTGAGGGCGACCGGAGGCCGAATTCTTGTGTGATCAGCATTGGTGATTTAGTAATGCACGGTACTTCAATAAAAAGTGCAAGATTCAGGATAGAGCTTTGGGGAACGTCACTGTTCTCAGGAGACCATTGTGATGACTGTCACTTCATCTTTGCATTGAATCTATGTCCGAGCAGATGAGCTTTCAACCACCTGGACCGCAGGTGTAGAGTTTTATTAGCAGGAAAGAGTACCTGACCTTTTAAAAGACTGGAATATCGATAGACCACTTCAGTGGAAAATTCCGCATCAAACTTATGGGAGTCATGTTGCACCTTAGTGGTGAGTTCGAGACCCACTACTTTGGAAGATACTGAAAACAACGTTGCTGGATTTGTCCCGTGTCTGTTTTTGAAACTGTGTGACTGTGAAGGCTTTCAGACTTTCAATACGCGGCCAATAGGCAAATATTTATTTAAAAAAGTGTCTTTAGCGGTCCTGCTAACTTGACGGCAGTTTTTCAGGACGACGGGGGTCTCAGATCCGAACGTGGAAGCCTGCATTAGTGGTTCCTCTAAGTTAGTTGTAATTTGCGATTCTGAAATTACTAAAAATTCATTTGAGTTACCTGTCCGTCAGAAAGCCGCCTGTGACGTACAGTTATGCACACATACGTACGGTATATTTGAGCTATTAACAATTTGCACATTTGTGTTGGTAAATGCAACAGAAGTTCGAAGACGTAAAATGTTGCGACTTCACTTCTAGGCTATCTTCGGCTTTTGCACAAATTTAGCCTAATAACGGAGTCGATCTCTTTTAACGATAGCCGTGATGCGGCCGGTACATTTGATGAACTCACTGACGATAGGCTCAATTTTGTTCTAGTTCGTACCAGTTTCCCGCCGGGATAGATACAGTAAAGTTTCACCACGTTCAGCACTGTTGGGAAAATAAAAGCCGGTGTTACAGCAGCATGTCTAACAGTGGCAGATACAGCGGTCAATTGATTTTTGAACATAAACGTGGAGTGCATACGAGGGGAAATATAGGACAATGACGCCAATTATGCTCATCGGGAGACATGTAGTGATGAAGAGGACTTGCGATCGAATGAAACGTTTCGACAGTGTTTAGAAGTTTAACCGAATGGTTCATATAGTTTACTAGCCTAGGGCTGTGGAATCGTGCACACAAACGATACACAATTGTGGACATTACATTGTTCTCTTTTATACGTGCTTTCTTGCTGTGTTCGATTTTTATCTCTTGTTCTAATTTATTTGAGCCGGTAACAGAACATTCCTCGCATCAGTCACGACTGCAGCTACTTGTGGTCATCAACAGAATTCCGTGGGAAACTCCACGCACAAGCCGTTCAAGCGCAGTTTACGCAGATTAAATCATCCTATGCCAATGGATATGTGAAATCGAGAATTATCCAACGAGCTCACTATAAGTATGGCCAGAAGCAATAAGGACGAAGGAATAGGGTTGGTAAGAGACGTCTGCCAGACCTCGGGACACAATGATAGTTAACTTGGTAAGAGTTGATTAGCAGCTAAAACATTGCTGTTGGTTCAATGAAGTCAGGTGCTTCAAACCAATAAAGAGGTCGTCCATGGGATTATTGATTGGAGTGAACAAGAGCAATACGGTGTTTTTCCCTCTCGAGCAGAGTTTTAATTCTACACTACACTATACACCACCGATGAGCGGCAATAAGGACGTTTCCTTTCGAAATTGATAAGTCGGAAGTTAACCGAACACGAAAGCTGCAATCAAATGGCCTTCAACTTGCAAAAATTCAGATATAGAGGGCGTGTCACGTTGTCAAAACCAGTCCCGCGAGAGGTCTGTGGATGAAACTTGAGCGCCAGCTCGTTCTGATCAATCTGTTGTGGCTGAACAGAGACGGGTTATGTTTATAGGTGATCACAGATAACTGAACAGAGTCGGATTGAGGCAGTATTAAACAATAATAGTTCATGACAATCATCAGATTAATATCGGGGATATGAGCCGCGCCGTATCTCAGATTACCGTACTGGTAGTCAGAAGCAGTTCGGTGACACGGGGTACCCCGAAGATTTGAAGGGAACGAACAATGTGAAATCGAACCTGACGATCATTCAAGTATAACCTGAAATATAAACCAAACTTAATTGTGCTGGCGCATCGGGAGAGAAACGTAGGAAAACTGTACAGAAGATTTAATGGAACCGCGGTGGTTGACGAATGAGCAGTAAATTTTGAAAAAAACAGAGGGCGAAGTAATTGCAAATACACAGAAGTATGACACTATCTCCACAGAAAATAGAAATTAGATGTTGCTGAGTCGTTAATTTCGGACAGATCTGACGGAAATTTTTGTGGTGAAGGCGATTCCTCGGAGATGCAATAAACACGTTCGGCTGCCCGAGGAGTATCCGCTTTACCGATGGAAGAAAATCGATGGAACATTTGATCTCCCGCGGATCGTGTGGCTTGGGCAGTTGATAAAGTTCGGCTCTCCACGGGCGTAAACGCAGAATTAGCAGTGGAAACCGTGTAATACTGATGATTATTCGGAGTCTTTGAAGCGATGGTACTCTGGCCGGATTTGTGAGAAGCATCACCGGAGTAGAGCCTTTCAAAGAGATCACTAATATAACGTTTAGTCTCAGACACATGCCCACTTTCAGAGGCAATTCTACATCCTATCCCAGTCACACTGTGTAAGCCATCCAATAGACTCGAACGCGTTTTGACCCAAAGTTGCTCGTCTATAATGGACCACGATGTAGTCCGACATTTGGCCACACTGGATGGAACAGGCGACACGGTGACATGCAAGAGTTGTTGTTGTTTTGTCAAACGTACGGTACTGAAGTCAGGTGGCAGCCGATCAATGTTGTTTGGCTGAACAACCTGTGAGAGGCCGTCTTTCCCATCTCCATCAGCACAAATTGGGTAGCAGTTAAGACGATGAATTAGTCCGTTGATTTCTCCAAACTGAACTAGACGTAACAAACTGACTTCAGCACGTTCGTTCAAATCGGACGGTGAGAGGACTGTGGAAGTGAACAGGGATGGTGGAGGGTTTCCAAAATTCACATCCACAAAGTGTAGCGATGGGATGGCTGAGAGCAGATGGGGCAGACTGAAGTTGGGAGATCCACAAAGTATGGTGTACACCCTGAATACGTCCATCAGAGTGCAGCGAACGGTTGACACGGTGTCAGGTGTCCCCACTGGACAATGCTGTATAAGCAGAAGACAATATTATGTATATATGCAATAGGGGGGAATACACGGTGACAGAAAGCGTCATCAAAATTGGTGCGACATAAAGAAAACTGGAAGTCACCGTTTCAAGTTGAACATCACCCACAATTGATCGCAGCTGTCGCATTCCCATAGACTTTCCAGTCGGCCCCTTTCGAAAAGAAGCACTAGACTCGAGTTTCGCTCTCATTAGAGCTCGTCAGTAGTGCATATCCTTTCGAAAGGGGCCGACTGGAAAGTCTATGGGAATGCGACAGCTGCGATCAATTGTGGGTGATGTTCAACTTGAAATTAACCAAATCCCGACTACTCATCAGTAATCTAAAATATCGCCTAGCAGGTTTAATGAGATCGGAGATTTCGACCTGTCTAGGAAGTCCTAATCGCGGGGTTATCGATTGGAGTTAACAGACAGTAACTGTGTCTCCTCTCGAGACGATCGGGCAACCTGATCATTACTCACAAGCGAAAGTGGTTGAGCGTTCACATATGATAATTCGGTCGTGCCTAATGTGAGGTCAATGGCGCAGTGGTAACACGGTTGCCTCATGAAAGCATGGCCGGAGTTCTAGTCCCGGCAGTGGCAAGGATATGCACTACTGACGAGCTCTAATGAGAGCGAAACTCGAGTCTAGTGCTTCTTTTCGAAAGGGGCCGACTGGAAAGTCTATGGGAATGCGACAGCTGCGATCAATTGTGGGTGATGTTCAACTTGAAATTAACCAAATCCTCGACTACTCATCAGTAATCGCCGTTTCACCGATATATCAATCACATTCTATCCCGATCACATACTCTGAAGGAGATATTTCCGGGCCCAAAAGAAGTCCGACAAGGAGCATCTTACATTTTTGAGTTGGTTTGTTTGAATCAACACACAAACATATATCGATAATCCGTCCTAACTCATAAACACTCCGGTGAAAACCTTTGACACGTATGAATCAGAGGCTTCGTATGGGCTCAAACTAAATTTTCCCTGGTGTATCGGTCTAGGGAAAATCCTCATATATTCACTTGCGTTCGTATAAATACTGAAGGCTCAGTGAAAGGGGGAATTCATTATAGTGAACAATTTATTTAGGATGAGCAGACTTAACGTTAAGACTGCTTCCACTTCTGTGAGTTTGTTGCAAATGATGACCTTGAAAAGTTGCCCTACTAACATAGATTCAAAATGTTAGTTTCATTTACGCTGCTTCTTGAGACAAACCTGAAGGACGGCCTCAACACGAAGTGATATCAACAGAAACGTGTTCAGGATAAGGAAGCATTTTCCAGCAATTTGAATGGCGATGGGCTAGAGTAACAAAACATTAAAATGGGCTGAAACCTTAGAAATAGAATTGATTACCGAACGTAGAATAAGAGAAGAAAAGAACACGATTCAACTTGCAGTTGGTGCAGAAATTCAGTCGGTCGGACCTAGTTATAAGTCAGAAAAAAAAATAAAATTCTACATCTACGCTTCCTGTCATAGGACGTAAGTGCAGAACGTAGAGTTCGACCGAAGAATTGGAGAAAATTAACTGGTCAACAACTCCCGAGACAATAAAAATAGGTTGAACCGGCCTTTCCCTTCATGAAGACAGCAATAGAAAAATTCAGGCTGATTGGACTTACGCGTGTAACCAGAACCACGCTATATATATGATTCAAGTTGAGAGTGTACAACTTTAAAACATTATTTGTCATCAAACTTAAGGTATTATTGCGTATGAGACTCAGGAAGAAGCCATAATGGAGCCATATACATTCAAGTAACAGCTTAACGGTTCAGAGTATGTCAGTGTTCTGAGTGGAAATAATTCAGTTGTTGTGCGGTAGATGCTTACAAACGTTTCGTGAACGAGACGGTTCAATTTCAGCAACTTCTCCGAAGAAACGCCTACGTCTTCCCCAAGGACGCCACAGTGGGGATCTATCAGAACTTTACTTAGAAGATTAAAAATCCGGCAGAACCGAACATACTGAGTTGACCGACCCGACTCGATAACGAGGCAACGAAACTAAGGGTTTACGGCACGATTTTGTAAGTCCACAACACAACTCACGAACGGATAACAAAACTTGAATTTAATACACGGCTCAGATATTCCGAGAAACGTGCACATTCCAATCAGCCGTCCCCCAAGGCATAAACCTTCTTCGTTTATGAACACAACTTTCCATTATTTGCCGATTGATGAAAAAATGATTGTCATCGTACACTGCTTTAGGGAAATGTCTTGAATCGGTTTATTTGGATTAAATGACGCACGCTAGTTCTCAGTCCTCTGATTCCTATCCGCCACTGAGATGTTTGTTAAAAGCCAGATGTCATCGCTCGTGATTCACGTCAACCGGACCATACTGAGATGGTAGATTTGGGCGATGTGGTAAGAACAGAGTATACTTTTCTGTGTTGGTGAGCCCGAACCATGTTACAATGTTTTTCATGCGTCGATACACTCGAAATTCCGTGAAATGAGTTTGATTCCACTGCGATACGCAACGGCACAGAACGTCCAGATCTCCCTGTAGCTTCTCATTGTCTGTTATATTGTCCATTAAATCAGGGTTTAGTGTCGTACGTATAACACGGCAACGAAATCCCGAGACAATATCAACGAATGCTGCCTAAGACTGAAACTGCATATTTTTGTGGCCGTTGTCAGGTTTCTTAGGCCTTAGTGAGCATCGCTACGGACGCATTATAGAAAGGCTTCCGAAACATTAATAAGAATATCTGACAGTTCGATTTAACAGAGATGGGACTGTTTCGAAATCAAAAGAATGTATAAAAATGAGGAAATAAGAACTTACTACGGCGTCCAGACATGCCAGACCCAGTGCACGATCGGTCAACAGTGAGGCTAACCGTGGTAGGCCAAGCCAACCAGGCATTGTGATGGAAATGGAAGTAGCTTCCAAATGTCGTGGAACTGGCGAAAGAAAGTCTGGATACGGAAGAGCTCGAACTACTCCGGAACGAACAAGATGAACCAGACAAAGGCGTGCAACGGTTAGATCCACTTTGGCAAGTTCAGCTAATTCCGGTAAAGAATGTAAACCGTCTAGATGATTCAACAAACGACGACTGATGCAGTCTATGGCTTCCCATCTGACAATCTCACGGTCAGTTGAATGTAGAGGAGCCGTTAGGACGAACACACATTCATCATTTATCTCCCAATCAGGTTGCACGGAAGTTTGGGCGAACACACAAGAGGTCGAGGAGTGAGATTTGATCAACGCTTTATCACTCTCACATGAGCGAACTGATGGTGTGTTGTCTGCGGTAAGTTCGCTGGCATCTAACAGCAGTCGATTGCACACGGAGCCCAATTGCAAGGGACTGAACTGGGACAGGAAAATCAGAACACGCACAAAAATACATTAAAATAACGGATACGGCGAGTTTGACTTAGGTTAACTGTTAACTTACTGGAGACGTGGTGAACTAAAGACCAACTGGAGAAGTACCGTGCTCCCCTTCCGAAGGGTTTATCAACAGTGAGCGGTGGTGTATGGATACAAAATACTGGCAATGTATGGAAAGTGAACATCATCGATTGGTACAGATACGTGAACCTGATGTTTCAGAATAAGGGAAATATGATCACGTGGCGAACATGTTTAAGAATCAATATTCTATCCGTATTAGCTGAACGTTATATTGGTTAGCATGGAATTAAAGCCGGTAGTTTTGAGGAGGAGCCTAGCCAGATGAACCTGATAAGTGATTAGGTAGTAGAGACTCATCTTAAGATATGAAACAACAAGACCTATGCAGACAAGCCAGGAAAATTGTTCCGGAAACTTACACGAAGATAGAGTGAGCCACAATTTTCGATGTCGAGCACGCATGTGCCGTCGATACGTAATTGGTCAAAAATCGAATCCAAGTGCAACAGACGCAGTCCATTGTCTTCACAATCAGTGTGCTCCATGCCGCCAGAGAGATAAGCAGATTCCACTTCCAGCGTATAAAAGTATTGATTAATTTTCACCGCTAGCGATTCGTAGGCCTCTTGGATAGACAGACGTAGTCCACCGGCAGACTGTTCACCCCAAAATTGCCATCGCGTGACATCATCCACAGTTGGACACGGTTTAGGTTTCAGGACTAGACAGATATTGAACTGTAGTGTATTTCGCTGGTATTGGCCACCTTCGATACGTTGCGGACAACCGATTATGTAGTGTTGGAATGCCTCAACGGTGATAAGCCGGAATGCCAACTCAGCACGTGGTAAAACGGCATTACTGATTTCCTTGAACTGAACCTAGGTGCGTACACAAATTAAGAATCTATGTTAGTTATAATTTTTTAAGCCATGAGTTTAAACCTTTCACAAATGCTCATATTGTGAAGCATGCCCCGTGGTAATCGGGACGAGATAATAAGAACACATAGCTACTAAGTGTTAAAAAATCGAAACCTTCCGGAACGAGAGCAAAAGTCAGTCCACGTGGCACAAAGCAAATCTCAGTTTATTGAGTTTCTATTGGTTATTTTATAGACAAGACGCATCAGTAAAATGAAGAATCACGATTGGTACTGACGCTTTAGCTTTCTTATTGGTTGGCTTAACTCCGCTTGTAGCTCGTTTGTTTTAATGCGTGACGCACTTAACAACTTGTTTTACTCCGATGCTCGTTATAACAAAATCCGATGCTGGAGCAGCGTGCCATCCTGATTGGTCCCCGTGCGGACATACCAGTCTGTTCGCGTTGTCGACACTGATTGGCCGTAGCCTTCTGCGAATCACTGGTTGACTTCGTATCGATGTGTTTGTCCAATCCAATCCCTTTACACTAAGGTCGCTCTCACGATAAAGAAATTAGTAAAACACATGCGAACCAGTCACATTTGTCGTTGTGATCCCGACAGGGGCTTGATCCGCGAAGTTGTTCATTGCATGATAGTCATTACAGGTGTGTGCAAATATAGAACGAACACAAACACTAATTTCTACGGCTGCCGTGTATTCATATACTTGGCATTAAAACAGCCACATTCTCTTTGGTGGTATGTCACGTATAGGAAATATACATGCTCCCAATAGCCGCTTCAAGCCCTTGGTCTTCCTGGCACTGAGACCTGCCCTTCAGCTTCCGCGCGTGCGAGTCGTGCTATACTACTCACAAACGAGGCTGCATGCTATACTACACTGTAACACCACAAGGTGAACTTTTGTGTACAATACGAACGCACCCAAAGGGTGTACCCTGCACCAAGAGCAATTCATTTTGAAACACTGACTAGATGCGACTTGCCGTACCAATGGGGCTTGAGCACAGCGCGAATGAGTCAACAAATCGATCACGTTCCAGAAGTGCTCAAAAAGTGCTGTATCAAACGATGAGTGAATCGAATGGGCGTCCATAAGCTGATCGCTGATTGTTCACACAGATAAGACGACGAAACCGTTGGGTACTGATTTCAGTTTACTTGTCGTTCAAGTAGGATTGTGGTCTTCTGTTCATCCAAGCAATCAACATTGAGTGATGAACATTCATTCATTTATGATAGAAAGAACATAACCGATGTTGAGGAGTATGGCACTAACCCTCGAAAACGTATGTAAACTGGTATCATGAACTCTGCCAGTGACAACACTGCTTGAGATTGAGTTGAATATGGTTAACCTGCAACTATACTTGTCACCGATCCAGTATCGACAATGAACCATTAAGGCAAATCACACCGGGGATCTGCACGGAGAGCATTCCAGAAGTGCTACGTAGGTGCGGTTGCAAACATACAGACCGGTGAACGTAAATCAGATAGCGCAGACCATATAGATTTGAACGGAAAGGCAAGTCGCCGAGAACAGTGTGTAGACAAACAATACTGGATATATTTCCATTCAGACTGCATAAAATAAGACGTCGACAGTTTGTACTACAACGTAAGGTCCACATAACACTTTCAACACTTACGTACTTCAAAGCAACACCACAGAAGGGTATGTGCAGGATTTTGTTTAACCCAACTAATACCTCTTCAGTGGAGTAAGTTGGCCAAAACCCAGCACGCAAATCTCTTCTGGGTTGTCGAACTTATTAGTACCTCAACAACCAGTCATAATGAGACTGGATACTGACGCGATGTGACAGCATGCACATCTCGATGACTTATTGGATTAAACTAAACGATGTGACCATCACACAGACATCCACTCACAACAGACAGGTCGACAGGTAGAGACCTGAGGAATTACAGTCTCATGGTCCTCCAGATTACGGATCGGAAGGCAACAGACGTCTTTTTCCAGAAAAAAGTACTAGTTTCAGTACACCGTCACCCACCTGCTGTCTTGCGGCACAAACTTTGGTTGACAACCTCAATTGTTCTCCTGTATAGATATGGGCGTCATCAGAGTATCTCGGCCCGCATACAAACATGAATTCTCACAAAACTGATAAGTTCATGATACACCGGTCGTATCACAATATAAACCGGATCGCCCTATCCATTGCATATAACAGGATGGATAGACGAGAACACGTCAATACCGACCCCTCCTCCACTATTCTATCCAACTTAGCTCTCAAGAACCTTCAAAACGCCCTCCTAGTAAGTAGTCAACAGACCTCATAAAAGATATAGCCAATTGTGTTGAAGCTATCCCCGTAAGTCCTACTTCTTACTACTCAGCTTACGGAACCCCTCGTCCACCGCCCAGGACTAAAATGCGGACTGGTACAGAAGTTGTCAACATTTGCACACTGAAACAGGCAGGTCAACAGGCAACTCCCGAACGGACGTTACGCTCGTTGAATGCCGGCGTTTGCTACACTTCAGAAACTGGGACCAAGGACAGTCGTCAACAATGTAAACTAAATATTGGTTACACACTTTGTGTGACTCCACGGCGGCCACTACCCCTCAGACTGCAGTAGGTATAGGTCTCGGCACAACGGCCGCAACCGCACCGGTAGATCAGATGCCCCTTAGCTGCAAAATCTGGGCCATCCGTTTGACAGGTTCTTTTGGGACCAGCTCCAGACGCAAAATCTTCAGACTCCAACTGACTGCAGTGATATCGTCGTCAAGGACGCCTTTCATTGCAAACTGCTCCCGTTAGGACCATACACAGCTGTGACAGTCAGTTCGGTCGGAGATGAACGCTCAGGTCGAGTCTTGTTTAAGTATCAGGTGTGCTCGGACGATGGTGGGCAACTGCCGCAACTATGCGCCGAACACAGGATATTTCTAGTCAGTGCTAATCTTAGACATCGCATGCGTCATTGTTCTGCTTGGCGTTCTCCCTCACCGAATCGAACATGGTCTCAGTCAGACTGTGTAGTTGTCAGTTATAGATGGCGTGGCTCAAATCAGAACTGTCGTTCCCACTAGAGCACATACCTCGACTTAGATCATGCGTTGGTATATTGTTACCGTTTCGTCCTTACTTTCACTCGGCGATGATCTCACCGACGGCGACTGCTGCTTATCGAGATAATGATAATGGCTAAGCCATCGGTAAAGTATGAAGTATCAAGCTGGTCTAAAAATACAAGCCTAGCAGTCCTAGCCCCGAAGATCCCAACAACTGTTCCACCAAAATCGCACAGTTTGGCTCGTACAGTGTTATATGTGGAACCCGGGGTCGACTGGAGGGGGCAGCGCGGCGGTCAGATGATGACTAAGCATTGACTGAGGATTGTCTGCGTCTAATCAGCGCGTCTCCTTGGTTGAAGACTCAAGGATCCGGAGCATTCATAGCTCGAGGGTGGTCAGATCTAGTACAGAAGCGTACCCAGAGGCATAGTTATGAGGAATTAACAATAACTGGAATGAGGTAACTAATTTTACACTCTCTGCTCGTTCGATGTTGTCTAGCATTATGCCTATTTTCGTATTGGGTTTTGAAGTTTATATACTATTCTGTTCAAGTTGGTTTATGATCGATTCTTTCTTGAATGTACTTTCCTGCGTATCTCGATAATTAATCACCCAAAAAGTGAAACGTACCGCTTGATTCTAGTTCCGATGTGAAACGGCTGGAGGAGAATGTTGCTGAGCTGACGAACCATAGTCAATCACGATTATAAATATAACCTCCACGCAGCGGTGATAAAAGCAGATGCCGTTTACCATTGTGCATAATACGTTTTGTAATAGGCTGTTCACAAACATATTAGCTAACAGAAAATCCAAGGGTGACCCTATAGCAAGTCTAGCGATTTTTTAAAAATGTACATCGTCGATGAACTTAAAGCGTATATATTCAGCAACTACTGTAGAAAAAACCCTTTTAATTGAATGGTTGTCATGTGAACAGGCCTGTGGGGCTGATGACTGTATTCACAGATGTAGCTAATAACATACATTACCGGTACTCGATAAAATGCGGCGAGGCCTAATCAGTACAATAAGCATCCTTAATGCTCACAATATTCACGGTCTACAAAATAGAAAGTACCACGAAGGCTATAGGAATAAAATAAATCAGCGTACTGATCGTAAGATGTTTCAGCTAGTGAACTATAGCATGATAAAAAGTTTCTTGTGTCAAGTATCGGCTTCAGAAGTTAGATTATTCTTGTGTACTTTAGGTAGTCCATTCGAACGAGGTAGTTGGTTTCCTACTGCTTTGAATCAACAAAACATAGTCCGTGAACTACTCCCTTGTTCGTTCAGGCGCTTGATATTCATTCTTCTATCAGACGAGTCTTACTGTGTACTCCTTCACTTTTGCTGAGTTTTCTTTGGTCCGACATAATGAAATACACTTTTTTAGTATGGCACTCTCCATTCAAAAACGTGACGCCAAAAACGGGTTTTGTAACAAACATATCAACTCGCTTACTCTTTAGAGTTTATTCGTTCTTTTTGCACGATAAACTCTTCACTACAATATAATACATTACACTACCCATGAAAATGAGCATTAACAGGCCTCCCAAATGCAAACAGGAACATTCGATAAAGTCAGGATTTGAACTTATAATTGTAAGTGCGATGCTTTGTGGACTAGGTTGACGCTGTACTACTAATCCACTAGATACAACACTCACCGGTGAAACGTAGTTGGCCGGATACTGACAAGCAATTACTGTTCCTCGCACATTTTCAAAAGTGGCGAAGAAAATGGCCTCCAATTCAGATGTCCGTATGCCCACCTATCGAAGATAAAGGATAGTAGAAGTTGACACAAAAAACACTCAAGGGATTATTGCTCAATTAAGATGACTATACGATATTTCGAATATAATTGTGGAAATATATACTGACTGATGTACCCCAGTAAAACAATATAATGATAGCGTAAACTCTCACATATGATAAGATGCCCGTATTAAGGTAAGTGGAACAGTACGAAACGACGAAAGATGGAACAAGGCGGTAAGAAAACCGTTACACAGTCAATGCTATACGTAAATCACATAGGAAGCTTTGAAACTGTGGACCGCCTAAAGCTGTAGGAACAAACACAAACCATGATTGTAAGGGGATGCCAAAAGGTGGTCCGTTTCAACTACAAAGGTTTTCATTTAGTCTTCAACTCATAACCAAGAGTATTCCCATACGTGACCCGAGTTAATCGAGAACAGGCGGCTAAAAGCCGTCTGAGTCTGAACCAAAGAGTGTATATGATAGACATAGGTCAGCCACATGATCCCCAGTTTGCGCAGGACTAATTTGAATTATGATAAACTCGATCACAGACCTTCACACTGGGTTAAGATGCTGCAGCTAAGGTTTGCAATTGATCGATTCCGCTGAGTAATGCCAATTTCAGGTTGGGAGGCTCAAAGAATCTCAGGCATCGACTACGGCAAAAGTTTGTTTCGAGAAAGCTAGAACTTAGACCTGTGACGTGAATTCTGAGTGCAAGCACTAAATTTCGCCAAAAAATGACAAGAGGATAGGAACAAATGAAGGCGTTCAATCAGGTGAACGTTAGCATTAGGGTAACTGCTTCAACCTAGACCATTCAACTACTCATGCCTGTCTAGGTTTTAAGTTCGTCTGGCGTTCAATTTTTGATCACTGCCGAACTGAACGTCTACAGAACGGTACTAACGAGTTATAACAGTGCGGAAAAATGGAATCGAAGTCACAATGATCATAAACGTAAAAGTATTGGTGAGAATATAAGTAAGCCCACAGTAATGCAGGATTGATACGATCTAGATTGGATTGTGGTAAGTCTCCCTTACTGACGATTATCAACGCCAGATTGTCCACACTGGGCTCAAAAGAAATGCGGATGACAAGAGTACACACCGACACCATATCAAGTTCAACGGCCGGAAAGAGAAAACCCTAAGCTGTTAACATCATGTAACGATAAGAAAATCCGGGTGGCTGATAGGATGAGATTCCACTGGAGACTGTCTTGCGATGGACGATCAGCACCACCAACAACTACAGATCAACCCAGATAATTCGTAGTTATCATGACGGTCTTTCCACCTCCATCAGTGAATCGACGCGATAAAGGTAGCTGATCGACAGTAATTCATACTGAACAAACATGATTTCGTGGTAAAGTTTTCTGACTACCACTCTTGAAGGCCACAAATACGCCCATCAGTGTTTGGCTATGTAGTACTCTGATGCACTCCAGAAACCGGAGTAGTGGTCAGAGCAGGTTATGTTTCTTGGCTCAGAAATTGAGGTACGTCGATACAAATCTGCAGACGGTAAGACGGGGGGAAGCGTTAAAAGCTTGGTTTACGCACGGAGCAGAATACTGGTCAGCAGCAAAGTGAGTTGATTTTTTTTGACCCCACAGCTAACGGTTTAAAGTATAGAATCATGGAGTGCAACGCCTCGTCTGCAACATCAAACATGCACGACCGTTAATCATACGCTCACTCTTCGAAT
This sequence comes from Paragonimus kellicotti, assembly GCA_014220965.1. NCBI lineage: Eukaryota > Metazoa > Platyhelminthes > Trematoda > Plagiorchiida > Troglotrematidae > Paragonimus > Paragonimus kellicotti. The sequence continues at coordinate 191,336 of LOND01000086.1, forward strand.
AAGGTGCGAGTTTATGGAAAACCGTCTGCAGTGCTCATCACCTCCAGTGGTGTTCGCCAACGGTACCCGATCTCCTCTTTTCTGTTCAACTTTGTCATAAACAATAGTTTGCAGGGTGCGCTAAGGAAACTCAATGGGCCTGGTGTTGAGTGTATCTCTAGCACTAATCTGATCGATATGGAGTACTTAGATGACACTGACTTGCTTAGTCCCTCTGCAAACCTCGCGGAACAAAGTGGACGACCGGGTTGAGTTGAATTAGTCTAACATTATACAGTATTATGATATACCCTACGTTTACATATATATAAATGTAAACTAGAGACTTGCGATAGAAAGTTTTGAAGCTCCTGATAAATGAGGACGATAGTCTCGGAAATAGGACGAATCTCTCTCCAAAAGAATTGATTCAGTTAGTGGAGCTTTGCATGGAGACCTACCTACAATTTGATGGCCGAGTCTACCTGCAGAAGAGAGGCACACCAATGGGCTCACCCATATCAGGATTACTTGCAGACGCCGTAATGAAGCACTTCGAATGTGAAGCCTTTCAGACATTCAAACCTAAAGTGTGGCTTCGATATGTGGATGACACATTTGTTGTTTTACCTCGGACTCAGCTTGACCATTTCCACAGTTGTTTGAATAGCATAATAGATGGAATCACCTTTACACGCGAAGAGGAAGAAAATTCACGCCTGGCGTTTCTCGATGTATCGGTCATAAGAAGATCTGATGGCAAGCTTGAAACTACTGTCTATCGTAAACCGACAACAACTGACGTCATTCTCAGGTTCGATAGCAATCATCCAGCCTGTCAACTTAAAAGCTGCGTGCGAACATTATTTCGACGTGCAGACACGCACTGTAGCTCAACTGAACTAAGAAGACAAGAACGAAAGCACCTGTTCAAACTGTTCACTTCTAATGGGTACCCTAATAGCTTCATAAAGGCATCTATCAGAGGATTCACAAGAACTGAACGTAGAGAACCCAAAACGCGAGTGACAGTGCCATATATTCACGGCACATCTGAAGCAGCACAAAGGATGCTCCAACCACTGGGCATCCAAATATCACACAGGCCAAATTCAACACTCCGTTCAGCTTTGGTGAACGCTAAAGATCGTGTAGAACCACACGAACAGTCTGGCGTGGTATACGCGATTCCATGTCTCGGGTGTGACCAACAATATGTGGGAGAGACAGGCAAACAACTGCGCACACACGCGTGCACGAACACAAACTAGCGATGCGGCGAGCCGACCCTAGATCACAACTGTGGCACCACTGCGCGGACACAGGTCACGAGGTCAACATAGATCATGCGAAAGTGGTCGCACGGGCAAAGATGAAAGGGGAACGGCTTGTACTGGAGGCTCTCTATTCGCGGAATTCGTTCAATCGACACGTAGATATAGACAGCCACTACGTCAGCATCGTTGATACTGAAACCAAAAACGAGCGAAGACAGACCGACAGGCGAACACGGTGAGTGGCAGAACAACCTCATTCCAACACATTTATTTGTTTGATAACGGATCCTAGTGTGGATTTGAAACGTCACAAATAAATCGGTGTGTCCACTTACGGTTACTACAGTGTGTACTTGTAAAAATATCTTTTGGAATAACTACTCATAAAATAAAGATATAATATTAGTATATATTAACAACCATAGTATACTATTATACCACACCCTCTGAGAATGCGCTCTGCATCTTTAAAGTGCAGAATGCTGCGCTAGGGTCGAGGCATCCCAACACTCACATAATCTATTCCAAATAGTCTGTTGAGACTGGTAGGAGGCATCCGTTTCGGAGTAGCCTGTCACGGTGACCGAAGCAAAAGAACGCACGCACATAACACTCACCACATATGATTCGCGCTGCACCACATGTAGTTCCACTCACTCACCTAGTATTCAGTATGAGTCAAAATGAATAAGAACATGAGGCGTGTGAGTGGAGGCCTTTGTGGTCTAGCCGATCAATCCTGGTCACCCAGTAGGTGGGCTAGTATGGAACTGAAACCCTCATCTCTTGGAAACAAAAAAAACAGGGAAACTCCAATGGTAAGAGCTAAGCTGGTAAGAAACACTTTGAAAATATGGGACGAGAAGTAATTTAATATAGCAGTACATACTGTTTGTTAGAGAAGATAGAGAACAAAAAAGACTGGGCCGAAAAACAAACAAGAGATTCATCGTACATTGCATCTACAAAGATGAAGAAAAGAAGGCGCAGAAGGTCATAATGACTCAGGTTTTTGAAAATGAGGACGAATAAGTTAACAAACGACAGCGGTCGTTGGTTGACACAAACGAAAAAGTAGATACAACAAACACGACCTACTTGCGTCCAACGTACTCGCCGTCTCTTCGCCGACGGTGCACTATGAGTACGCTGGTGACCTACTAATCCGAGGCGGCCAGCGCATTCACGGCCGCACACATCGCAACGCCATATAGTCATGTCACCACGACCTATGGCACCGATGGTTCCTTTGCGTACCGCGCGCTTCCGTTCTCGGCCGCGTAATAACTGCTCGTTGAACTTACGGATGTCTGCCCGAATCGTATTACTCCCGGCCGGCCGGTTTAATGCCAAGTCTTTCCAAGATCTAAACTCGATAATACAACACGAAAGATTTAATTAGATGAAATCCTGGTATCTCCGTTTCTGAACACCAGGATTTCGCTTGCCTGCTCTCACTTGCCCGCACAGCAGCTGTTTCAGAATTCGGTTGTCACCCAACCTACGGACGCATTCTAGCCAACGAAGCTGATTCAGCATCAACATGGCTTCCATCCCGTTCATGTCCGCTCGCCGCAATACCTCAGTGTTCGGAACCATGTCCGACCACCGAATACCCAAGATGCGTCTTAGACATTGCAAATGAAAGCGGCTCAGATAGCGCACGTTCCGCTGATACAATGTCCAAGTCTCACTACAGTAAGGCAACGATCGATATGCCGTTTGGTTTTCATCTTCAGGCTGTGGTTCTTCCAAACACGTCTTTCAAGACGTCCGAACGCAGCACTAGCCTTTGCCACACGAGCTCTCAACTCGCGGTCCACGGACAGATCGGTGGACAAATTGCTACTCAAATAGCGATCAACAACCTTGCATGTCGCTGATAAAGAGTGAAGGATAGATTACTTAAGACAGATTCTGCGGAAGAAAGACATGTCACCACAGAGGACTAGGATAAGAACGTTGTTTCCATTGTCAACGAAAACTTCCGAGTCACGATATGCAGGCTATCGTAACTTGCGACTGGTCGGCGCTTTTGCCAACATTCTGTTAACCACGACCTGGGCGATCTGTGCCCAATGCGGAAGACACCTTTCCGAACAATATTTATAGTGTGTGCTTCCCTCAGGATGCCTCCGATTACTCACCACACGGTGAACAATGCACATAGCTAAAGAGTAAGCAACGTTGCAAACGTGAATTTGCGCTGTACTGGGGCGATAGTGTTACTGAACAGTGGTCGTAGGTCAATCTTAAGGATTATGTTATCCAACTCGTACCTGAAGTCCGTTGGCAGCTTATGTATGGAAACCTTGATGTTGATTAAACTATTTCTTGTGATTGCCAAGGTGCAGCTGGACAGGCTGTACTGTTTAACGCCGTCGTACTAGGGCCAACATCACTCGTCATAGATGAAAAAGCAGGTTTTTTAGATTCTGCCACAAACATGCACTTGCCTGCAAACCAAGGATATCAATGTACTTGGGCTACAAGTGAGCTTATTTATGATTTTACTCGCACCGCCTCAACGAAAATCCACCAGCCAATGTGTGAATGTTTGCCTTTGTCTCCTGTTAGTTTGATTTTTCGCGACTGCATGGGTTGCAGACAAAGGCTATTCATACTTTGAGCTGACATCATGTTTTAATACTACATGACTGATGACCGGTTATTTCGTTACCCGCACAACTGAAACCAATAGGACAGACATACAGACACGGCATGTATGGCCATTCTGGATACAAATGTTCAGTTGCTATGATGTTTCAAAATAAAGTTCAATTGCTGCGGCAACGCTTCATTAAAATCGCGATTTTGTTTGGTCCGGATACAATTTTAATAAAGAATATTCTAATAATGCTCATCATTAGGAGTGGCACATCCACAAATGTAGCACTTTTCGATCACCTGAGGAGATTAATCAGGTGGCACAGTTTACGATAGTTGGACCACGTACTTCAAATGCCAGATGAGCGTTTCCCGTATCGGGCACCATTTTCTAAGACCACCAACAGTTGGGTAAAACCGCGGGGTGGCCCAAGAAGGACGAGGTCACCAAATACGAAGGTCCTGATCAGTCCATTGAGTAAAGTGAGTAGGTGTTACCCATCCGGTTCAAAGTCTCGTGGTTATTCGAATCGGTGGTTAGAAACGCTACTCCAGGTGGCAACGTGCCACAGTCAACGGTGTGCCTGTATCCATAACATGTCTAGTTCTTCTGTTTAGCCTTGCTAGTAGATTTCTATCCCTTTTTAGACAATTTTCTTTCGAGAATATTCCATGTCATTGTTGAGGTGAGCGGCGGTGCAGGCTGTAGTCTTCTGGTCACGCTCATGGCCGCCACAAATAAGAATAAACGAACAGATACTTCGAGAGGACAAAGCTCCTACCATCTGCTGCCACCCAGAAAAAGATCATCGTAACGTCATTCTTACTGAGGCATGGTCGAACGTTAAGGATCAATTCTATTATCAGAAGGGGAGGGTGAAAGAACAAAAACGTTGTATCTGAAAAACCTAAATACGGTAGCCTGAAATCAAGTCACACAGATGCCAATCGGAAAATGCATTGACGACAAGAAGAATACATAAGATGTAGCAAACATCAGTGACGATGAAAACGTTACCGAAAAGGCTAAAATAGTAGTAATGATGATAATAATAATAATGAACTAAGCGGAAAAACTAGAAATAGTATGAATGCAGGTACATCGCTGGCTGAAGCAAACCGCCATCTCGGATGTCGTTTCTAACCGGTGATTTGAGTGATCATGAAGGATCTCCAGCCAGACAGGCGACACCTACCCACTTTACTCAGTGGAGCAGTCAGGGTTTCATATTTCGTGACCACGTTGTTGCTTGACCACCACGTGGTTTCACCCAACTGTTGGTGGTCTCAGTATATAATGCCCGGTACGGTAAACGCTCAGCTGGCATGCGGAGTACGTGACCCAACCATCGCAGGCTGTGCAACGTGAGTAGTTGACCAATTGATCGCGCATCCCGAGCGTTCCGGAATACGCGCCGGCGAACGGCCGTGTTGCTCACGCGATCAGTCCATTTAATGTGAGGCTATTGGCGGAGACAACGATGGTCAAACAGAAAGTATGTTAACATCGTCATAAAACGACTATCAGAAAGTGATTGTGAACACATCCGTAAACATATGTGGAGTGGTTTCGTAAAGACCATCTCCAATCCGATGTGAAAAAGCAAAACAAAGGCGACTTGGATTCCAGATGTACTATGCGGTCTGTCGAACTCATTCCGGAGCTGCTAGAGTGGTTAACGCATATATATATATATATATATATATATATATATATATATATATATATATATATATATATCAATTAATTCGAAGCTCGCGGTCCAAAAAAAGCCCAAAACACTGCACCAACGGGTACAAGTACCATCTGAACGACGCTCAGCGAAAAATCACACGGCCGCGGACTTGAATCCGGTTGCTGAGGTTGCTTTTGTCTAGGTTTGTGCAGCGTGACAGTAACCAACCCTCATGTGACATCACAAGTCAGGTGTTAACGAACATCTTGTGGTGTATGGGCTGGAAACCTAACTTCCGTTTAATAGGCGCCACTCTCACGCATCTCTAGAAGCTTACGTAGAGAGAGAATATGATCCGCCCCACCGTTTACGATTTTAACTACTGTGTGATTCTCACTTCGACCATATTTCAAAGTCTTTTGTCGACTGCGCGTTCCACGGTTCCTCAAGCTTGTCTTTCAACTAGTCAAGGATTTCGAAGTCCAACAAGAAACTGATGATTAAAGTCCGATGAGGAGATCTATCAGAAGCGATGAATACTCGGGCTTCCAATAACAAATCACCTCACAAACAAAATGAACACAACAGACCCAACTATTGAGTGCTGAAGAGATAACCCTAAAGAACGCTCCGATCAGCCAAAATAGGAGAAGCCGGTAGTACAGTCAACGTTAATTGTTCACAGCAATGAAGCTGCGGAAGCTGTCTAGCGGTAAAAGCAACATGAAGGATCAAATCGGAATCAGGCTTGTCTTTATCATATCTTTTTCACAAGTTTAATGGTCAGGCGTAACACGATATCCAAGTTTACCACAGAAATAACAGTAAAACCGGACGAATGCTTCTGCAGTCACTCAAGGAATTTAGCCAGTGGACGGCTAATGCCTGCAATGAAACCCGTTTCGAGCGCGCACACCATTGATGCCGTGATGAACAGCAGTAAGCCATGTTATATTATATCAACTAAAAGCAAAAACGTGTTTTGGTAAGGGCTGCCAATTCAACAAATAAGTGCAAGGCACGTGAACATGAAACGATGTCAACGGTCTTGGCAACTATCAAAAAGTGGGCATCAGAACATGACACTCCCAGGAGAGCAGTACAGTTTAGTTGCTGGAGCCATCATTGTCAACTAGCATCCGTCCATCCGTGAACACGCCACGTGGATGTCCAACGAATGTTGTCCCTGATAAAAATATGTGCACTTGAGAGTGCGAAACGTCTTCTTCACCACGGACTCTATCTATAACGCATGAAGACGAAGTATTCAGTCAGCAATACATCAGTGGTGTGAGACATTTAGGGTTGCATTTGTGATATGAACCGCGCAAACATACTGGGCGTATGTGCACAACTCCTTTCACGATGAGACTGTTCGCTGATTGCAGCAAACACTGGGATGTTAATAACTAGTTGAGTGTCGTGGCTGATAAACGGTTACTGAATTCTACAGATGAGCAATGCACAGCGATGACTGATGGATTTGGATGGTCATAAGATGTGACTTCGACGCAGTGAGACGGCGTACACATCTCGATGACTTATTGGATTAAACTAAACGATGTGACCATCACACAGACATCCACTCACAACAGACAGGTCGACAGGTAGAGACCTGAGGAATTACAGTCTCATGGTCCTCCAGATTACGGATCGGAAGGCAACAGACGTCTTTTTCCAGAAAAAAGTACTAGTTTCAGTACACCGTCACCCACCTGCTGTCTTGCGGCACAAACTTTGGTTGACAACCTCAATTGTTCTCCTGTATAGATATGGGCGTCATCAGAGTATCTCGGCCCGCATACAAACATGAATTCTCACAAAACTGATAAGTTCATGATACACCGGTCGTATCACAATATAAACCGGATCGCCCTATCCATTGCATATAACAGGATGGATAGACGAGAACACGTCAATACCGACCCCTCCTCCACTATTCTATCCAACTTAGCTCTCAAGAACCTTCAAAACGCCCTCCTAGTAAGTAGTCAACAGACCTCATAAAAGATATAGCCAATTGTGTTGAAGCTATCCCCGTAAGTCCTACTTCTTACTACTCAGCTTACGGAACCCCTCGTCCACCGCCCAGGACTAAAATGCGGACTGGTACAGAAGTTGTCAACATTTGCACACTGAAACAGGCAGGTCAACAGGCAACTCCCGAACGGACGTTACGCTCGTTGAATGCCGGCGTTTGCTACACTTCAGAAACTGGGACCAAGGACAGTCGTCAACAATGTAAACTAAATATTGGTTACACACTTTGTGTGACTCCACGGCGGCCACTACCCCTCAGACTGCAGTAGGTATAGGTCTCGGCACAACGGCCGCAACCGCACCGGTAGATCAGATGCCCCTTAGCTGCAAAATCTGGGCCATCCGTTTGACAGGTTCTTTTGGGACCAGCTCCAGACGCAAAATCTTCAGACTCCAACTGACTGCAGTGATATCGTCGTCAAGGACGCCTTTCATTGCAAACTGCTCCCGTTAGGACCATACACAGCTGTGACAGTCAGTTCGGTCGGAGATGAACGCTCAGGTCGAGTCTTGTTTAAGTATCAGGTGTGCTCGGACGATGGTGGGCAACTGCCGCAACTATGCGCCGAACACAGGATATTTCTAGTCAGTGCTAATCTTAGACATCGCATGCGTCATTGTTCTGCTTGGCGTTCTCCCTCACCGAATCGAACATGGTCTCAGTCAGACTGTGTAGTTGTCAGTTATAGATGGCGTGGCTCAAATCAGAACTGTCGTTCCCACTAGAGCACATACCTCGACTTAGATCATGCGTTGGTATATTGTTACCGTTTCGTCCTTACTTTCACTCGGCGATGATCTCACCGACGGCGACTGCTGCTTATCGAGATAATGATAATGGCTAAGCCATCGGTAAAGTATGAAGTATCAAGCTGGTCTAAAAATACAAGCCTAGCAGTCCTAGCCCCGAAGATCCCAACAACTGTTCCACCAAAATCTCACACGCAGGTATCATAGTCCACGACAAGGGAGTTTCCGGGATAAAGGAACACTGGATTGCAGGAAAGTCCCCAGGGTTGTTAGATCTCAGACGAAACATTCCTCATGACAATTTAAATAACAAGTCTGGGACGGATATCGTTGACCATGAAGCATGGCTAGCGGCAAAGATCAATGAAATGGAAACCGTTTCTGCTTCAGGGAATACTAGTAATCTTCAAGCTTATTCCTGCTACTGGTCCAGGGCATCGGTCTATCTGTGAAGTTATCAACCAGACAGACGGCATCCCGATATGCAACATACTCAGAAAGTTAGAGCGCTGAGTGTAACACGTTGAGGGTCAACTTAAGTGGCTTTTTGTTTTTGCTGTCGTATCACCACAAGTTTACAACAAAGTACGCTGGTCGTTAGATTGAGAACCACCCACTGAAAATGTGGTCCGAAATTGCATCCCACCTCTCAGACGTAATAGAGCCACTGACCCAAACGACCTTATGCCAGAACTTTCCAAAGAAGGTGAAGAGGTGTTATTAGAAACTTTAACTCAGTTGATCCAACTCGTGCGGACGACGGAGAACACTCCTGTCGGCTACGGTAACTCGATCATGATACTCATATCCCAGAAAAAAACCAGGAGTTCTTGGGAAAACCCACAGGGGGGCGAGCATAACCCCAGTCATTACTAGGGTTCTGAAATCCAATATGCCTAGTCAATTCACTGCATATCGACAGGCAGACGTTGGGGAAGAAGGGGCAGTATGTCGTCTTGGACGGGGATGTATTGATCAGGCTTTCACTCTTCGTCAGGTTCCTGAGTAGCGTCATGCGTATTGCTGATGAACAATGGTTGTTCTTCTCGACTATACAAGTGTGCTCGATGCGGACGATCGATCTACACCTTTAAAGTCGCACGAACGCAGAAGTGTGTTGAACAAGTATACGCACAGGTTAAGGTCCACAGTGGGCTGTTTTACAGTTTCCGCACCAACAGTGACGTACGTGAAGCTTCACCATCCTCTCAAAATGTTGCCATGGACAAAATCATGAAGGATGGGGTGCGTCAACTACAAGATGCCTATATTAACCTCCTACCTGTTGGAAAAACTGACCTTCATTATGCTGGCGATAGGGTGCTGTTGTTTGACAATTTTAAAGCAGTGCGGGCAATGCAAGATACTACTTCACGCTCTGCTATATACTTCGGAATGCCCGCACCACTGCTAGGAATGCGTCTGTTTCATGCGAGATAATGAAGAAGAAGGTTATTGATCGGCTTGTGTGCTTACGAAGTTGCGGAGGTGAAGGGAATGAAACAGAAGATCGTGTCTTCACGTGTCGGGCAGTACTCGATAATCTAGGACATTCCTCTACCGCTTAATGGTTGCCCATACAAACCGATTATGTAGGATGTACTGCTCTACGTCCGTGAAACCTGGTCACTCAGAGTAGAAAACGTGATGTTCTCAGGTATTTCACCATCGACAGCTACGTTCGATCACTCGCGTTGAGTCGCATCAACGGGTTAGCAACGAAGGGATTAGGAAGCGGGCACTTGGTGATTTTCAAGCGAGTTCCTACGTTCAATCATTAAGTATACACAAGGTTCGATGGCTAGACCATGTACTGAAGGATGCCAACTAATCGTTTGCCACACTGAGCACTGTTTGCCGACGCTGCGGTTGACTGGCGTAAACTGCGAGATGGACAACTGACGACCTGACGTGAATAAATAAAGTCGTTCAACAAGAGGTTGGCCAGTATGGATCGGGTTCCTCTCCAGGGATGGGGATATCGCGAATTGCACAGTCAATGGTTGAAGACGTTAGGTGAGATGGCGGCTAATCGAGCTCAGTGGCGTGAATGTTGTCGTTGTTTGGCCGAGTTGTCTGTGAAGTGAGTGCACTTAATGATGCGAGGCAGTGAAAGCCGTAAGGAAGCTGTCTTGCTGATGACGCCTTACTTTCACTTACAGCTCGGTTGTTTGTTTGCAAGGTGTAGGCGCCTTGATGTTGAATGTTTGAATGCAGACGTAGTTTGGTCTTTTTCTTCCTCTTTCTTTTTCTTGGCTAGGGCTTGCTTTTCTCTTCATGGTTGTATGGCAGTTAAGCATAAGCGAAAACCACTGATATAATGCAGTTCTTGATGATGACCAAAAAGGAGGTGGTTATCTGCAGTATCACCAGTGATTTACCCGCGATAGCGTTTGTCAAGCAAAGGCCCGAGCACACTGAGTACAGCAGCTGCGAGCACGGTACCCAGAAAAGCGTTTGCGTTGGTTACACAGTTACTGACCTCCCTATGTCTGACTCAAGGATGTTGCCGAGTCGTTCATGCTTGTTTTGGGACGCATTTAATCATTATTTGGAACACAGCCCTTGGATATGAGACGTCACACAATTGCTTAGTTTGTTTCAGTGTCGTTCGCAAAACTCTCATCACGCAAGGTATCCACGCCGAACGTAGTACGAACGGAATCAAAGTTATGGGAGAAAACCTGAACAATCTACCTTTTTCACCCTCAATCGTAAGAGTAACACTCCTTTACGGCCCTCCAAAAGTGCATAAAAGTGGAGTACCCATAAGACCTATTGTTGACTACACCACAAGTCCAACCGACAAGCAGACCAAATTCAGCAGCCGTATAGTCAAATCATTGTAGAGGAAACTGGTAAGCAAAGTTAAAGATTCTTTTGAATTTGTCAAACACAAACAAGTGATATTAAGAAATGAAAAATTTTCTTAGTTTTGATGTGAACTCTCCATACATCAGCGTACCGGTGAAACGTAGCATTAGAAAGTGATGGCACTCTTAGTGCACCTACTAATTTATTGCCTTCCGAAATTGTATCTGGTCTTGAACTTTGTTTGCACTCAACCTTTTTCACACTCAACAAAAAGTTGTACAAACAAACCGATGGTCGTAGCAATGGGTTTCCCTGTTGACCTGTAGTAGCCAATCTTTTCCTCGGAGACCTGGAAGTGAGTTTATTTGCCCTCCACGAATCTAGTGGTGGTATGCAAATGGCGCATTCGTAAGCATGAAACGCACCGCTTGGGATAAATTCCTACGGTTCCCCAACTCATAATACAACAGCATTGTATTCACACTGGAAACTGAAACCGATGAGCGCTCACTTAATTTTCTAGACTGCCTGGTGAAAGTTGATGAGCAACAGAGATTTCCAGGTTTCTGTGTACCGCAAACCAACTCATTCTGGTCGGTATCTCAACTTCAACTCGTCGCCTTTATTGAAAACACAACGGAGTACATGTCGACTACGGAGGGAACCAGAGACCAAATCTTTCTAGTCTATTGTGCAAATACCGTACTGTGAACCAGCATCAGAAAAATTCGTTCCACCCCCTCTCAGTACGCCATCTGGACCGTATTTCGGTTAGATAATTCCTTAGGACGATTTGTGATGTATCCTAAGGATCCACTCACCATGAACGACCAGAAAGACTGCGTTTAAGGTATCAAATACGGTGACCGCAATGTTAGTCGTGTAAAATAGCACACACATAGTTAACGCGTAAAAAGACGAGTGGTAAACGTGCCAAGTAAGACAGACAAACAGACAACTGAAAATACTTCTTGCTGAACACAAGAGATACGCGATTTTTTTCAAAGGACGCATACCAACTTCAGAAGCTGGAGAGAGATTCGGCCATCGCACTACATGCACTGTCAGAGAATCACAACGTAAGTTTCGATCAAGCTCGAGTGATTCATAAAGGGTCTAATTTCCCGTACAAGGTGATATTGAGATGAAGCGTTCACCATTTACACTCAACACGCATGCTTTAACAGCAATGAAAACAAATCCCGTCTGGAGTGTGGCGTGGATTGATTGACAGACGCACCTTATCTATATCAGTCTCATTCATATTTAATGAACAAAGAGTTCGACCAATCCGTTCAGACGCAAAGCAAGCTGATCTAACCCCAACAAACCCTAGATGACCTCCGCTCCTTTGTTATTACGGCTTCGATTACAACACTCCTGAAGGCCACCCGAGGTGGTTGAAACGTTGAGTATTACAACTTGCTCATAACGTTGTGTTCTCAATCCATTTATCTTACCTTGCCTTTATAAAAAGGCCGCCATTCTGAGTTGGACACTGTCGAAAGCGTTGATTTACTTATTGTGTAATTCGTTCGTCTACTAGTAGATGGATCCCCTCGAGTATTTCGGGACATGCGAATTCAGACAGCTTCCTATGTATTGGTGAAGCTAACAAACGACGTTGTGTATAACGACACTTTATACGTTTTTTTCAACTTTCTTCTTGAATCCTACAGTTAACACTTTAAAAGGATGTTACATACTTTTTGTAATTCTGCATCCCAACTAATGCTGTTGACAGTGACGGACTTTGGTATTGGTATGTTCGCCGAGCTTGGCATTTAGGTTGCAAACGTTTCATCACCAAACGAGGTGACATCATCAGTGCGTAATCATCATCATATCAGCCATGAGCCTGACCAAAAGGTACTGTGGCTCGGGCTGCCGCTCACCTCAACAGTGACGTGGAATATCCTAGAAGAAAACGTTACTAAGAAGGTTGAAAATTAATAGAAGTCTAAGCAAAAGAACTAGAAATGGTATGGATGCAGGTACGCCATTGACTGCGACACGCCGCCATCTCGGATAGCGTCTCTAACCAGCGGTTTGAGTGATCACGAGGACCCCATCCAGGCAGGCGACACCTACCCACTTTACTCAGTGGAGCAGTCAGGGTTCTCATATTTCGTGACCACGTTGTCGCTTGACCACCACGTGGTTTCACCCAACTGTTGGTGGTCTCAGTATATAATGCCCGGTACGGTAAACGCTCAGCTGGCATGCGGAGTACGTGACCTAACCATCGCAGGCTGTGCAATTTTAACCTTCTTAGTAACGTTTACCTCTAGAGTATTCCACGCTACTGTTAAGGTGA
>LOND01000086.1:211997-222675 GCA_014220965.1 Paragonimus kellicotti
CGAAAGAAACAAGAAAAAGAAAAAAGACTTATATAGGAAGAAAGAAGAAAATAGAGGAGGGGAGGGAAGTGGACCTAACTACTAAAAAATAGCTACGTCTATATTCAAACATACAACATCAAGGCGCCTACACCTTGCAAACAAACAACCGAGCTGTGAGTGAAAGTAAGGCGTCATCAGCAAGAGCTTCCTTACGGCTTTCACTGCCCCGCATCATAAAGTGCACTCACTTCACAGACAACTCGGCCAAACAACGACAACATTCACGCCACTGAGCTCGATTAGCCGCCATCTCACCTAACGTCTCAAGCCACCGACTCTGTGAGTCGCGAGGGCCCCAGTCCGGGGAGACGAACGCCGACCTACATGGGATCCAACCCTTCGTAAAGATTTTCATTGCTACTCCAGGTTCTCATCCTGTACCACTTTTGCGCCCAGTCAGCCGCAGCGTCGGCAAAGAGTGCTCGTGTGGCAAACGACTAGCTGGCATCCTTAGTACATGACCTAACCATCTAAGTCTGTGCAAATGTAGCGACTGAACAAAAGAACTTGCTTGACAATCAGTGCCAAACACCCGCTTCCTAACCTCCTCGTAGTGCTCACTCGTTGATGCCACCCGATACGAGCGATTGAACGCAGACATCAGTGGTCAAATACCTGAGGACGGTTCACGTTCTCTACCCTGAGCGACCGCGTTTCGTTGCCGTAAAGCAATACTGCCTTCACTGTTGTCTGATATACGCGACCCTTAAGTTTCAGAGGAATACCTCTCTGTCTCCATAAGTGTCTCAGATTAGCGAGCACCGCCCTAGCCTTGGAGATACGGGCTTCCATTTCATTGCCTACACCTCCGCCGTCGCCGCTGATGCAGTTTCTCAGGTATACAAACCGGTCAACAACATCCATAGCTTCATTATCTCATCATCATCATCATAGACAGCAATACATCAGTGGTTCACACTGATGCTTGACTGCCACACAACCACGAAGAACAAAGAAAAGAAAAAAACTTATATAGGAAGAAAGAAGAAAATAGAGGAGGGGAGGGGAAGTGGACCTAACTACTAAAAAATAGCTACGTCTATATTCAAACATACAACATCAAGGCGCCTACACCTTGCAAACAAACAACCGAGCTGTGAGTGAAAGTAAGGCGTCATCAGCGAGACAGCTTCCTTACGACTTCATTATCTAACATTAAATCTACGTAATCACAGCAATCTTGCAGAAGCACTTTGCATTTTGAGGCTGCAAAGCGCATTCCGAAGTACTTAGCAGAACGCGAAATAGCGTTTAGCGTTGTTGTGTGCCGCTTGAAAGTTGGTTCCAAACAAACAATAACTTATCATCAGTATAATCAAGATCAGTCAATCTTTCGCCGGGTAAGAGGTCCACGCCGGCATCAGTTGTGTGCCGCATACCGTCCTCCATTAGTTCGTCCATGACGAAATTGAACAAAACATGGTGAATAGGGACAGCCTTGACGTACGCCGCTCCTGGTGCTGAAACGGTGAGGAATACTTGCGTCGGTAAACCCTAAACCTGTGACTGAAGCCAAATAAAATCAGGGAAAATAAAAGTGAACACTAGGACAGGTATGTTCACATACTTACTCGGGTTACACCCTTACGCTTAGGCTACTCTTAAAGTCAGTCAGAAGCACGGGTAGATTTCTTTGGTTATGTGGCAGTTAAGCATCAGTGTGAACCACTGATGCATTGTTGTCTATGATGATGATGATGACCCAGTGGAAAGTAGTGCATCGTCATTCGTCTTGGTGACAGGTCCCACACAGTGCATGTACACGCCCTCAATAACCGCTTCTAGTCCCTCGTCTTCCTGGTGTTGAGACCTGTCCCGTAGTTACCGAACGCACGTACTATATTATTCACGAACAAAGATGCATGTCACACAACGTATATAGCAAATCAAATCTATATCCTCTTCTAATCAACACGATGGAGCTAACGCTCAAATAGAAAGTAAGCATGGCTCGAAAGGAAAATATATTACGTAAATACAGAAAAATTCGTAAAAGCAAGCATCGATTTCGAGAAGCTTCTGTGGGTGTGCATGTAGCGGTATGCGGTTAGCCTCATCTGCAAGACACATCTTGGCATTCGCTCATTCACTTGAGAGTGGATAATTCCGGAGCAAGATTTAATGTTCACACCTGCAATGGAAGGTTACAATACACAACAAGTCAGTCGAGGTCAAGCATCTGTGGAACTAATTTTCGATTCATGATCAATCTGGGTGGCATGTAACCGCGGCTATCAATCATTAATACCAGGCTACTAAGAAAAGTCAAACGGAAAATTGAAGGTTAGAGCTACCCCAGTAATACTCATTTTTAGAGCGAGTTAAGAGTGGAGCATCTCAGTGAACAAGGGGGATGAAACAATGTCATTCGAAAAAACTTAAAAAACGGCATTGCTTATAACGGTAAAACATGCAACGGTCTATGTTGATCAGAAGACACAACGGAACCCGAAAGAGACTTAAAATTTTACAGACAATGCGATAATACACGTTTTAAGATGATTTACAAGTGGAACATTTACGTTCATAGAAAAAACAATATATCACATACAGTGGCAGAAAGAGGGAATAACGCATGTACTTTCGAACAACGAACGGGACTGGGCACAGATGACTGGAAGTCAGATATGTAATACGTTTGTGTCCGAAGATAGACGATCTGTGGGGAGGACACACCTGCAGTGGGCAAAGAGCAACGATAAGTGGCCAGAGTACAAGGACTATTCATATGCCACACACAACCCACGAAATACCGGAACAAAGACGGAAGAGATAACGAGCACATGATGACGACATGAGAAGGAATTCGTGTGCAGAACCATTGGATCAAACGTTGATAACATCAAGGGATCGTCATCGGTGAAAGTGAGAAAGGGGAAAAAATGCACAGTGTCCATTCAAAAACGTTCGACACGGTTTCTTTTTCAATACAACAGTGCTACCAACATCACTATCGACAGCAATACATCAGTGGTTCACACTGATGCTTAACTGCCACACAACCACGGGAAAAAAACCTATATAGGAAGAGAGAAGAAAAAAAGAAGGGGAGGGGAAGGGACCTAACTACTAAAAATAGCTACGTCTATATTCAAACATACATCAAGGCGCCTACACCTTGCAAACAAACAACCGAGCTGTGAGTGAAAGTAAGGCCTGTCTATCACAGCAATACAGCCTACGCCTTACAGCCTTTTTACTGTCCCGCATCATTAAGTGCACTCACATTCACGACAAACTCGGCGCAAACAACGACAACATCTCACACCAGTCCACAACGAGCTCGGTTAGCCACCATCTCACATCTCTCGATCCTACAGCCACGCATACTCCGTTGCGCCTAGATACAGCGATGACCGAGATCTCTCTCTTCCCATCGCGCCGAGAGCGTTTATGCATCCTCCAAGATGAGCGCGACAGATTCGATGCAACAACCCCCTTCGGCGATACGACTATATAAGCCCCATCCGCCGGTCTCTCCCCTACTCACCGGTAGCATTCAACACTCATACATCTGGTCCACCACGCGCGGCCCGAGTCTCGGCGCGGTCACACCGCAAAACTGATCGTGGGGATGATAGCATCCGGACGCCGATAAGGGCGCCATCCAGGAACATATAGCAACAAAGCGACCCAATACCGAAAGGGGGGAGACAGGGCTGAGGAAAAGAGAAGATGTGTTAGCCCAATGTGGAGGACGGAGAGCAACGAGAAAAGGAAGAAACGGGCGGGACGGTAGTGGCACAGACCGGCGCGAGCGACGGGCCGGGGGGTTGGGTTGGGCGTAAAGCCCCACCATCTCGTCTTCGTGATTGGTGGGAGGTCGATAAAAATCGCTAGCGCGGGGGGGCGAAGAAGCGCGCGCGGAGCGGCACAGCCTCGGGAAATAACGTGGGAGGGTGGGCGGTGGAGAGCCGTCGGCAAGTCTCGTTCCGTGGCAAACGACTAGCTGGCATCCTTAGTACATGACCTAACCATCTAAGTCTGCAAATGTAGCGACTGAACAAAGAACTTGTTTGACAATCAGTGCCAAACACCCGCTTCCTAACCTCCTCGTTGCTTACTCGCTGGTGCCACCCGATACGAGCGATTGAACGCAGACATCGGTGGTCAAATACCTGGAGACGGTTCACGTCTCTACCCTGAGCGACCGCGTTTCGTTGCCGTAAAGCAATACTGCCTTCACTGTTGTCTGATATACGCGACCCTTAAGCTTCAGAGAAATACCTCTCTGTCGCCATAGGTGTCTCAGATTAGCGAACACCGCCCTAGCCTTGGAAATACGCGCTTCTATTTCATTCCCTACACCTCCGCCGTCGCCGCTGATGCAGTTTCTCAGGTATACAAACCGGTCAACAACATCCATAGCTTCATTATCTCATCATCATCATCATCATAGACAGCAATACATCGGTGGTTCACACTGATGCTTGACTGCCACACAACTACGAAGAACAAAGAAAAAAACTTATATAGGAAGAAAGAGAGGAGGGGAGGGGAAGTCGAACCTAACTACTAAAAAATGCTACGATCTCTATATATCAAACGCTACCAACATCAAGGCGCCTTACACTCCTATAATAGACCAAGACAGCAAAACAACCGAACGCGGTGTGTTGGAGAAAGTAATGAGCCGTCGCATCCATCTCTCGAGACCAGGCTCTCGGTTCTCATGACTTCATTAACCTTATCTAACATTAAATCTACGTAATCACAGCAATCTTGCAGAAGCACTTTGCATTTTGAGGCTGCAAAGCGCATTCCGAAGTACTTAGCAGAACGCGAAATAGCGTTTAGCGTTGTTTGTGCCGCTTGAAAGTTGTCAAACAGCGACAGTATTATGCCAACAATGAATGACAATTTACACACAAGAACACCGGTCACGAGCAGCTTCTTCACAACTGAAAATCAGAGATGACGCAAACAAACAGGCAACTAGGGTATTACGAGATACAAAGCTGAAGCGGCGATCCACACAACGTCATACCACGGGCATGTGATTGTCACGTCCAAGACCGTTCAAACAAGTGTGCTAGAAACGTGTGTTTATTTTCTGCTACCTTGGCGTGGTGGTCAGGCTTGTGTGTTGTTTTGATCCGGTGGGCTATGCTGACTGAGACATCGGTCCTTGCAGATTCAACCATGTCAGATTGGCCAAAGGGGAGCAGCCGGACAAAAGGCAGTTGGGCTCATTATGAACGGTGTCAGTGTGTTGTGTTCTGGTTCGGCTTGACGTTTGTTCTTGCCTGGTCTGTTTTGTGTGTACCTTGTCTGTCTTTACAATAGTATTGATCTTAATGTGTGTCTACTGTATAGGTGTGTGCCTCTCAGGTCTGTGCGTAGTTATTGCAATTTTTTCGCTGCTGGTGGCCAGTGCTGTTGCAAATGTGTGTGTGTGTGTGTCACCGGCGGTACGGTCTTCTGGGCCGAAGGTTTCGGTTGAGAGCCCTAATCGCTCTCCTGTCTATATCTGGCTATCCTGGTAGTATCTAAAGCCTGTGTAATCTGTGTAAGTACAATATAAACCAAACATCATACTGCGTCGACCGTAGTGCACGATAAACCGGGTTGCCCTTCCTGTTTTTTTCCGGCAGAGTGGACAAGCAAAAATATGCTACTGTCAAACCCTCCAATTTTCTAATGACCCATCCAGCACGAGTCCTAGAGCAGATAATGCTCATTCGAGTCTCAGTAACACGAGACCAACCTGAGACACACCCGAGGACGCAAGACGCTTTCCGTTGGGACATGGAATGTGCACACGCTGCTGGATCGATGCAGTTCCACAGAACGGCGCACCGCACTGATCGCTATGGAACTATGTCGTTGTGGAATCAATGTTGTAGCCCTAAGTGATACAAGGCTTGAAGACCAATGTAAGTTCCGAAAAGCAGGTACCGGATGTGCTTTCTATTGAATAGGTTACTCGGCAGACGGTGCTCGGGAGCATGGTGTCTGTTTCGCAGTCGCTGATCACATCAATGCTTTGATGATAGGCGAACCGCACGGCATCAGTCCTCGAATGCTGTCTATGCGCCTGCGACTCGGTCGAGGTAAGTATGTCACACTTGTTAGTGTTTATGGTCCAACTATGTGTCACACTGATGATACAAAGGACCAGTTCTATGATCAGCTGTCCGTCACAATCCGGTCGGCACCAGTGAGTGACCGACTGTTTGTTCTGGGTGACTTGAACGCTCGAGTTGGGCGCGACTCAGTAGCCTTGGCCGGGAGTCCTCGGACCCTACGGCATTGGTTCAGTCAATGAGAACGGTGATCGTCTGCTCCACCTGTGTGCTACTCACGAGCTGGCTATCTGTTACGACCCCCTGATAGAGAAAGACAAGAACAAACACAAAGACCACGAGCAGTATCTCTATCACGAACGAACGCAACGATATTGCAAAACTGCACGAAAATCAGAGCGCAAATATCGGAACCCAACTCTCGCAACTTAGATCCCCAACAAGTAAGAAAAAAGACGGCCTTCAAACGAGCTTTATTTGCTGCTCAGCCCGAAGGCAAAATACCGATTTACAGCGTCTGTATTTATAGGTTTCGGGTGACCTTGCGCCTAGGCCACCCAACGGACCAATCAGAGGCGAGCGTAGCTTCTCGGACGTTCGAGAATTCTGGCGGGCATTCAAATTCTCCAAAAATGGAAAATCCATTTTTCTCGGCAAATATGGCGAATTTTTGGGAAAAAGTGCCTTTTCCCAACACTATCACAAGCACCGATTCCAGCTGGATGCGAGCGACATCACGACGTGGACCCACCCACGAAGTGGTCATCACCATTTGCTTGACTACGTGATTGTGCGGCAGCGCGACATTAGTGAAGTGCGTATCACGCGAGTGATGCGCGGTGCTGAATGTAGCACAGACGAGACTAGTCAGACCAAATTGTTTATTCATGTCTGCAAGCCTGTTTATTGTAGATCATCCGGACAACGGCAGAAGTTGGATGTCAAACGATTGGAGAACTGTGAGACGAGGGCTGCTTTTCAACGTGCCGTTGCCGCTCATCTGAAAGACGCTCCTGTATCCGCCATCCTCGAGGGTATGTGGCAACAGCTGAGGGGACAGATCACGGCAGCAGCCACCGAGACGATCGGTGTCGAACGCCAGAATGTGGTGGAGTGCAGCCAATCGTGTACGCCATATCTGCATTGACCAATCAGGTTGTTTGACATTGACCTATATAACCAGTGTCCATAACAGACTAGATGAGACTTTGTGTGGTGTAGTGAATACACATCTTGCTATGAACCCGACTTGTTCTACAGAAACGTCCAGATTGGTTCGACGAGAACACTCGGGCCATTTCCAGCTTGATACGAGAGAAGAATGCGGCGTTTGCCGCTTCCACAATGGACCCGGACAATGAAGACAAGAGAGCGACATTCCGGAGTACTCGCCGTCAACTGGCCGAATATGTTCGTGGAATTAGCTACAACTGGTGAAGGAAGTAAGATGAGCAGATACAAGGCTACGCCGATCGCCGACAACAAAAGGAGTTCTACGATTCGCTTAAGGCAACTTTCCGTCCAGTCCACTAAAACACTGGTAGACATGGACACCGGCTGTTCGTGCACCCAGCCAGAGGACATCATGAAGGTCTGGCGCAAACACTTTGGTAGCCTACTAAACCGTCCTGCTACCATTGATTGGGTGACCGTGAACAGCCTGTCGCAACAGGCCATCAAGCCTTCACTTGCTCTCGCCCCAGATTAGACACCTGCGAGGATGGATTGCCAGGTGAAATCTTGAAGAATAGCGGATCGACGCTGAAACGCGCTTTGCTCTCTATCTGGGAGCAGGAATAAATACCAAAGGGCTTCAACAATATTCTGGCGAAACCTTTGATTAAAGGTAAGGATAGCAAGCAATGCCTTGACAGCTATCGGGGCATCAGTCTGCTGAGCTGCGCAGGCAAGGTGCTTGCAAGAATCTTTCGGAACCGACTGAATGCGGGCGTTTTGGAGGCCTGCGTTTCGGAGGAGCAATGTGAACTCCGGGCGCGTAGCAGTACGATCGATCTGGTGTTTACGGCTATACAGCTTTAACAGAAATGCCGGAAACGCAACCAGCCCCTGTATACTCTCTTCGTGGATTTCACCAAGGTGTTTGATTCCGTGAGCTGCGAGGTATTGTGGACGGTGGTTAGACTGTTGCATGTGGGTGGAAGAACAGTAATGTGGATCGAATTGTGATGATTTTAACATCGTCACGGGTGTAAAGTAGGGTTGTGTCCCAGTCCTGACCTTACTTAGTTCGTACTTGACTGCCATGCTAACAATTACTTTGCATGACTCGGCGACGAACAGCGTTGAGGTTGAGTACCGGATGGATGGGCGCCTGCTAAATATTCGACGTTTCGGTGCCCCAACCCGGTTACATACCTCAACGATGCGCATGCTTCTATTCACAGAGCATGCCTTTGTTCACAGATGACAGCGCGTTGTTCGCACACAGCGAAGACGAACTACAGCGACTGACCACGGCTTTCGCGACCGTGGCATCCAAGTTTGGATTGGATATCAACACAGGTAAGACATTTCATTTCTTTCGGCCTTCTCCTTCTTCCATCACCTACGCCAGAAAGTCGCATCAATGGAGATGTTGTCGACAGCTGCGCAGATTTTGCTACTTGGGTAGCAATTTGTCCACCGATCTGTCCGTGGACCGCGAGTTGAGAGCTCGTGTGGCAAAGGCTAGTGTTGCGTTCGGACGTCTTGAAAGACGTGTTTGGAAGAACCACAGCCACTGAACTCTGTGCCTACCGATAAATTGTGCTGTCATACTGCTGTACGGCAGTGAAACATGGACATTGTATCAGCGGAACGTGCGCTATCTGAGCCGTTTCCATTTGCAATGTCTAAGACGCATCTTGGGTATTCGGTGGTCGGAGGTTGGTTCCGAACACGATTTCCTTGTAAGAAGTCAGATATTGCAAACCGTTACTGAGATATGCATCGGCGTGGGATTCAAATATTTCTTCGCGCGCTCACGCCGCCACAAGGTCAAGGATTTTCTATAAATACAGACCAGTTTCTCATGTAAATTCGCAAAGCGTCTGGTGGCTAAATACATTGCTTATCCGGAGTCTGCTTTGTCCGTGTTCTCATTGGTTCTTGTCGTTCGCAGTTTTGGGGCCAATCGGAAGGGGTTTCTAATCGCGTTATTCGTTCACCGTTGTTCGTATCAGTTATTCGCGTTCGTGTTCAGTAGGATTCAGTTAAAACAGCATGGTGCATCAATATGTGATTCGCTCATTCTCGGATTGAGACTTTTGACAACGTCCCTATGCATACCGTTTCGTACGAATGACCTTGAAGGTTAACTACGAAACTGACAGCGATTTGTTTAGCTCCCAAACAATCAATGGCATAGACTCTCCGGCGGCTGTGGAGAGGATGTCCGTCAACTCAGTCCACGGCTTGTGAAAAGAATGGGAAAGGCGCTAGTTCAGTGTGCCACGGTCAGTTCACGCTATCTGTATTCAGAGATTTCAGAGAGGCAGGAGGCTCAAGACATCCGGTTCCAGTCAATTTGTGATACAATTGCTGGCTGGGGTGCGTTGACCTGAAAGATACTAATGGAAAACAGGGTGTAGCGTTGTAGTTACCTGGAGACACATCCGGTCTGCCTACTGTACGTGTAAAATTCCTCCCGTGATCTTAGTTCATTTTGTACACAGGATAGTACAGATTTTCGCGTGCCGACTGTTTGATGCATGTGATCGCATTTGTTTGTTTGCGTGCCTGTCCACTTACGTCCCTTTGGAGATGTGACGGCCAGATCACAGTTTCCTTCTCCAGATGCAGTCGAACAAAACTGTTATGTAGAACTACGATCGAACTGGCCAAAAAGTAGTTTCACTAAAGCCAGGGTTTCGCTGGCCTTCTTTTGCATTTGTTTCGGCGTTCGCAGATGAAATCTTTGGAGCTGGTACCATCGAGGTAATTCGGGATGTTTAGACAGCTGCGAATATGCATGATCTTACATTTACCAGCATTAAGGACGTGGCAGTTCACTGGATAGCAGTGAAACAGAATGCCGAAGTCCTCCTGTAGGTTAAGAGAGGCATCGGTATTGCTGATATCTCGCCAAATTTTGACGTCGTTGATAACGCGAAAGTGACTGAAAAGGGAGGATCGTTGATAAATATCAAAAATGGTTGCGGGCCAAGAATTGAACCATGCAGTACTTCATTGGGGCAAGGATCGCAGGTGGAGAATACTCCATTAATGTGCACCATTTATAGACGGCTGGCAAGATACGACTCGAGCTGTTTAAGGGGATAACCTTGTATTCCATAACGGGATAGCTTGCCGAGTAAACCGGCTTGGTCTACGCGGTCGAATGCCCCAGCAAAGTCGAGATATACGACGTCTACTCCATCACAATGATAAACTGCTTTCCTCCTTTGATCGGTGGCCATCAGTAGATTTGTGGTACGCGGAAAACCCTCGCAGAATCTGTGTTGTGCATTGGATGAAAACACACAAGATATGAAACAATTATAAAGCGAGTCGTATGCAAGCGCCTCTGAAACTTTTGAGGAGCTTGATATCAAAGCAACTAGTCTGTTATCACTGGAGGAATTGAGCCTACCACCCTCGAAAACGTGCGT
>LOND01000086.1:222775-255444 GCA_014220965.1 Paragonimus kellicotti
AGCTGTTTAAGGGGATAACCTTGTATCCCATAAAGGGAAAGCTTACCGATCAAAACAGCATGGTCCACGCGGTCGAATGCCTTAGCAAAGTCGAGATATACTACGTCTATTCCATTTCCCTGATCAACTGCTTTCGTCCACTGGTCGGTGGCTATCAGCAGATTTGTGGTACGCGGAAAACCCTCGCAGAATCTGTGTTGTGCATTGGATGAAAACACACAAGATATGAAACAATTATAAAGCGAGTCGTATGCAAGCGCCTCTAAACTTTTGAGGACGCTTGATATCAAAGCAACTAGTCTGTTATCACTGGAGGAATTGAGCCTACCACCCTCGAAAACGTGCGTAATCTTCGCGAGTTTTTAGCTGTTGGGTAGTGTTCACTGGGAGACGAATTGTGTAAGTAAGCAAAGTGGATCAGCAAACTGTTCGGCCGCTTCACGCAAGGCCTTGGGAGGTATACCGTCGAGGCCAGGAGAGCTGTCCCTAAGGCACCTGAGTTTAGCCAACACCGCCGTGGAGGATGTATCCACAGTGTAGGTGCCATCGATTTCAGTTTCAAGATGAACCTGAGGAACTGATGGTGACTGCGCAAAAACACTGCTGTAAAACTCAGCGAGGACATCAGCGGCCTCCATATCAGAGCTAGTAAGGCCTGATGGGCCTAAAAGTTGTGGAACTCCAGCTTTCGCCTTGCGAGTTGATGCTACAAATCGGAAGAGGCTATTTGGGTCAGCGATAAAGCGTTCTGTAAGACGTTGTTGATAATGAAGACGGTCATGTCGAATTAGCGACGTACACCGATTCCTTTAAAGCAGCGTATATTTTTGATCAACTTCAGATCCCGATAATCGATAGCACGTCCAAGCATAACGCTTCTTCAGAATGAGTTTAAGTGTACTAGAGCGTAGTTGACTTGGAGGCTTGTTCTGTTTGTAGCTCGATAATAGTATGGATTCACCAATGGCTGCGGAAAGGATGACATTAAGCTTCTCACAGAGATCATCCAAAGAGTGAGGGGAACGCAGTTCACCCAGAACCACGTGTCCAGGTAGCCACATGGTTTCCCAACATCCATTTTCCGGAAGTTTCTGCGATTATTAGTGCAATAACTGAATCCTACTGAACACGAACGCGAATAACTGACACGAACAACGGTGAACGAATAACGCGATTAGAAACCCCTTCCGATTGGCCCCAAAACTGCGAACGACAAGAACCAATGAGAACACGGACAAAGCAGACTCCGGATAAGCAATGTATTTAGCCACCAGACGCTTTGCGAATTTACATGAGAAACTGGTCTGTATTTATAGAAAATCCTTGACCTTGTGGCGGCGTGAGCGCGCGAAGAAATATTTGAATCCCACGCCGATGCATATCTCAGTAACGGCTTGCGATATCTGATTTCTGACAACAGAATCGTGTTCTTCGGGTCAGGTTTACCCCGACCCTAACACCTCCCCTTTGAGGATGTTGATCGTACGACGGAAGTCGGGGGTTGACTTGCAGAGGCGTCATTGGTCGTCGTACTCGGTCGGTCCATCTTCTAGGGAGCAGCTTCACGTGGCGTGCTTTGCGTGTTGGGGGTCGTTGTTATGGGCTCCGGCTGGAGGACGACCTAGCATGTCCATCATGGACTCCAATGGAACATATTTGCAGCCCGATGACTGTTCAGCGATACTGGTGGGCTGAAGCTGGTTGGCGTGGCGTATCCAGACATCCGTTCCGACTTGGACTTCATAAATGACGTTGCCCAATCTTCTGTTAATTCGGCCCAAGGACCATTTAGCAAAACCGCTGCCGGTAATGGCGAAGTCTATAATACCGCATTGCCAATTGTCTTACGCATGATCAACTGTTTCCCCTTGATCTGCCCCAGTTCCATTGGTTGGTTCAGAGAGCGTGAACTGACTTGTGTGGTACAATAACCTTATTCGATGAAGTCTAGCTGCAATCGGATTTTCCGTCCAATAAGAGCCTCAGCTGGAGATCGTCCATCAGGTGTTTGCGGATTTGGCGTCGCTCCGATAGTGCATTAGGAATGTTTCCAAAACTTCCACGGTCGTTCCCTCCCCTTGAGCTTTCTGAAGGGCACGTTTGAACGTGTCCACAAAGCGCTCTGCCTGGCCGTTGGACTGGGGATGGTAAGGCGGTGATCGGATGTGATCAATGCCGTTCTGATGACAGAAGTCAGCAAATAGTGAGGAAGTGAACTGTGTTCCGTTATCATTAACCAGAGTCGTTGGGCGGCCAAACCGGCTGAACATTTTACGAAGATGAACGGTGGCAAGTTCTTCGCGAAGTTGGACCTAACGGACGCCTACTTACAAGTAGAAGTCTCAGAATCTTCCAAGGAGCTGCTCACCATCAACACCCATCGCGGCCTGCTCCAGTACCAGCGTCTCCCATTTGGCGTGAAGACTGCGCCGGCAGTCTTCCAACAGATCATGGACACGATGCTGACCGATGTTCCAGGTGCAGCCGCCTATCTGGACGACATCGTTGTGACCGGGGCCGATGAAGCAGAACTGACAGAGCGCCTAGACCTGGTTCTTGGACGCATAGCCGATTACGGATTCCGTATTCGCCAGGAAAAGTGCAATTTCTTCATGCACTCAATCAAGTACCTGGGCTTCATCATCGATCGTCACGGCCGCCGCCCAGATCCCAACAACATTCAAGCTGTTGTCGATATGCCACCACCGTCGGACGTATCCACCCTACGTTCATTCTTGGGTCTCGTCAGTCACTACAGCGCGAGAGGACCCTTTCCATCAAATGCAAGGGCTAACCATACGATTCTTCACCAACCGGAAAAACCTATTTTGATATTCACCCTCGACTCCGAAAACAAAGGCTGGAGTACCACAGTTCTCAACTCTTGCAGGACTCACGAACTCTGATACAAAAGCCGCGAACATTTTGGTGGGTTGTTACAGTAGCATTTTGCTAGGACACTTTTAGCTCCTCGTTCGAACTGGTGACAAGGTAGACGTTATTAACTCTGGATACTACGTCTGCAACTGTTCTCGTAAAGCATGTGCGTCCTAAGGATAACTCTCCTAGTTCTAACTGTATACCATCCAAATCACTTTATAAACCCTCTGAGTAGATCCGTTAACCTCTTAGTCTATTATTCTCGCAGTCCATCTCAAGTGGCCTGGTACCCAACGATTGGAAGCTTCTTAACATTACTCCTGTCTTCAAGAGTGGTAGACACAATCCATCTTGGCGAGTGTCATCCAATCTTTATGATATCCTGCTTATCAAAATTATTGGGGGCGCTCTTATTTGACTTGCTTCGCGCGTACTTATCTTCTCGCAACTTCTTTACTGGTGTGCAGCATGCATTTAGAACGGGTAATCCTTACACCGTGTAACCATTGATAGCCAGCGGTCAATGAAGGTGATCAACTGATCAGGGTTTTGACGTTGATGTCACTTACCTTGACCTTGCTAGAGCGTTTGATTGAATGAACTACTCGCTCCTGATTGACAAGCCTTACTACATAAAGTGCAAGATAACCTCCTTAGGTGGCTGAAGTCAGTGGGTTCAATGGGTGATGGACGGAAGTAGAAAGCCACGGCTTTTGATGGTTCCGTTTCTCCAGGCGAAGAATCTCTGTGCCAGAGGGATAGTTACACGTCGCAACTTTTCTTGATTGTATCGAAGGGCTAAAATGGAGAATAAATAAATGCACGCCTACTGTTATTAAACTCACAATTCTATAGCTGGGTGAATATGCATAATTAGGTGTGAGCTATTCAACAGACGAACACACACGTGGCTGTGCGCAGAGGAGTATGCTGCGGCACAGACAAGTGTTAGAGTAGCGATCCAGACGAATCTTGAACGCAGCCACTGTCGTGGCACTCACGATATGTTCTGGTAGAGAGTTCCAGGCTTTGCAGACCCGAACCGAGAAGAAACTGTGCCTCAGCTCAAGTCTGCTGTACTGACTTTTAGTTTCAAGGAATGCCCTCTGAGTGAGCTAGTATCCGCAGAAGTGAGCAGGGATCTACACGGATGGTTAGGGGTCTCAGAATCATGAACGAAGAGGTTAGGAAGCGGGTGTTTGGCACTGGTTGTCAAACGAGTTCTTTTGTTCAGTCACTACATTTGCACAGACTTAGATGGTTAGGTCATGTACTAAGGATGCCAGCTAGTCGTTTGCCACACCGAGCACTGTTTGCCGACGCTGCGGCCGACTGGCGCAAGGTGCGAGGTGGACAGATGATGACCTGGCGTAGACAAATGAAATCGTTCACGAAGGGGTTGGTCACTGTAGATCGGGTTCGTCTCCCGGGCTGGGGCCCTCGCGACTCACAGAGTCGGTGGCTTGAGACGTTAGGTGAGATGGCGGCTAATCGAGCTCAGTGGCGTGAATGTGTCGTTGTTTGGCCGAGTTGTCTGTGAAGTGAGTGCACTTAATGATGCGGGGCAGTGAAAGCCGTAAGGAAGCTGTCTTGCTGATGACGCCTTACTTTCACTTACAGCTCGGTTGTTTGTTTGCAAGGTGTAGGCACCTTGATGTTGAATGTTTGAATATAGACGTAGCTATTTTTAGTAGTTAGGTCCTTCCCGTCCCTTCTTTTTCTTCTCTCTCTTCCTATACAGGGTTTGTTTTTTCCTCTTCATGGTTGTGTGGCAGTTAAGCATCAGTGTGAACCACTGATGTATTGCTGTCTATGATGATGATGATGATCATAAGTGGTCTACTGTCTCGCCAGATCCGACAGGTACTGTTGTAACGGAAAGGGTTGAACTTTCAGACCGTTTTTGATCAGGCTGGATCACTTGAACGTGCAGAAAGACAGTCCTAGTTATAGCAGTCCGCTGTTACTCACAGCTTTCAGCAGAGGTATCAGGAAACTCGCCCAAGCCTGCCAGAATTTCAGGCGTGGCTGTCTCCAGCCTCGCAGACTGGCAACTGCTTATTCTGTGGGTATGACGAACATCTCTGTTTGAAATGCCCTGTTCGGTATGCGTTATGCAATGAATGTGGAAAGGAGGGGGCACTTTGGAAAGGTTTACTTGATGTTTCGGAACAGACAGTCCTGTTCCTCTATCAGTCGTCTGTCCATTTCGACTATCACATCAGCGGCTGCTTCCGGACTGTCTTTCGAATGCTGTGGTTGATCTCAAAGTTAACGGAACTCGCTTACAAGCTTTGATAGATACTGGCAGTTCTGAAAGTTATGTAGCGTCTTCCGTAGTGCTGCAGAACGACTGGAAAGTTCACAAATCTCGCAGTAAGATAACAATGGCCTCTACCGCCCTGTCAAGTGACACGCGAGGTCACGTCCTGGCATCGACACGGTGTAAAAGTTCTGTGTACGCGAAAGTCAGATCGTCAGTTTTACCACATTTATGTGCTGACTTTCTTAGACTTCACAGAAACGTGCAAATTTCATCCTGTTGAACAAAACCACCGTTTTCACTCTGTTCACCAACCTCAGCTCATATCAAATTTCTTCGTCTTTTTCAAAACCTGGTGCGAAACTGCAAGCCCATCGCGACAAAATCCAGAAGGCACAGTCCAGCTGACGAAAAGTTTACACGTGATGAAATTCGCCGTCTTGCTTGCTGAAGGAGTCATCGAGCCTTCCTCTTCCCCTTGGAGAGCTCAAGTCTTGGTAGTCGCTAACGACGGGCACAAAAGAAGAATGGTCGTTGATTATAGTCCAAACGATTAACAAATATACCCTCTTGGATGCCCATCCCCTCCCCAAACTTGACGAGCTGATCGCCACGTACGACATCCTGCAGCGCTCTGGATCTGAAGAGTGCTTATCATCAGGTCCCTATTCTGGAAGGAGGAAAGCTCTTTACAGCCCTCAAGGTCTGTGGAAGTTTTTGTCAGTTTCATCGGATTCCATTTGACGTGACGAACGACGTCGTATGTTTCAACGGATTACTGACAATATATTAGCACGCGAACGATTAAAAAACATTTGTTTACGTTGACAATATTACGGTATGTGGAACCAACTCCGCTGAACATGATCTCAATCTTCGGAAGTTCCTAGACGTGGCCAGGAAATACGGATTGACTTTCAATGAATCAAAAAGCATCATCGCCGCCAAACAAATCAAACTTCTAGGTTATGAGGTATCCAAGAACAGTATCAAACCGGATCCCGATCGCCTGAAACCTCTACGAGAATTAGCTCCTCCCTTAACTTGAAGTCCCAGCAACGAGTGGTGGGATTATTCGCTTACTATTCACGGTGGATATCTCACTTCTCTGATAAAATTCACATGTGCACAGTAACACACTCCCCCCATCTAATGAATTCAGAGAATCCTTTGAGACTCTAAAAGACAAGCTATCTGAAGCTACACTCTCTACTATTCAGTACGACAACCCTTTGGTTGTCGAGACAGACGCCTCTGGCGATCGCAGCCACCCTGAATCAGAATGGTCGACTGGTAGCTTTCTTCTTGCGTGAACGACACCATTCTGCCGTAGAAAACGAAGCGCATGCTGTCGTGGAATTCATACGTAAGTGGAAACATTTTATATGTCGCAGTCATTTTAAACGTTCTGTTGCCTTCATCTACGGCAATCAGCACAGAGGAAAAGTCAAGAACGATAAAATTGAACGTTGGAAGCTGGAACTGTCGCCATTCAAGTTCGATGTTGTGTATCGACCTGGTAAAGATAATCGAGCGGCAGATGCACTCTCACGTAATTGTTGCGGGGCGCTAATGACAAATATCGACTTGAAGGGACTACACGAATCGCTTTGTCATCCCGGTGTTTCTCGGTTGATGCACTTCGTGCGCGCCAGAAACCTCCCCTTTTCTGTGGAAGAAGTTCGAAGCGTTGTTGCCAAATGTTCAGTGCTGTGAAACCGAACATCGTTTTTTCCAAAGCTTCAGATGAGCTCATAAAAGCCACACAACCATTTGAAATATTCTAGATTTATTTTAAAGATAGTCTTTCATCAGTAACCCACAGTCGTTGCTCATTAACAATTGCAAATGAATATTCTCGATGTTCCTTTTGCTTTTGCATGTCCCGACCAGACTAGCGAGACCGTTATTAAATGTTTTTGTCAGTTGTTCTCGTTGTTTGGCACTCCGGCGTACATTCATTCTGATCGTGGATCGTCATTCATATCATCTAAGTGTTCAACAGTTTCTTTAAGACAAGTAAAACGACACCATACAACCCCAGGGTAACGGGCAAGTAGAGCGTTTGAATGAAACGCTGTGGAAAACCGTGTTGCTCGCCCTGAAATCTCGTAACTTGGCAGTAAATCGAAATTTTTCCTTTTTGACGCTTTGCATTCCGTCAGATCACTCTTATGTGCCGTAACCAATACCATACCACATGGAAGGTTATTTCACTATGATCGGAGGTCGACTCCGGAACAACCCTTCCGATGTGGCTCACTAAACCTGGACCGGTGTTGTTTAAGAAGAATGTCAGACAGTCTAATTATGATCCACTCGTCGAAGAAGTTGAATTACTTCAGTGAAACGCCACAGTACGCGTACATCCGCTTTCCGAATGACAGTGAGGAAGTAGTTTCTGTTCATCTGGCTCCTAAAGGAGAAGTCATGCCTGAGACTCCCTTGCCAGGATTATCGACACCGAGCGAAGAGACTACATCTGTACCCTCTAATCGCGTCCCTATCACGGAGCAGCACAACGGTATCCCCTCATTTAACAATCGCAACACTGAAGCATCTGATCCCCCCAATAGCGATCACTCACGTAATCTTCAAACGGGGATCACACAACAACAGCGTGTTCATTCCATACAGTCTGAGAAACAGAGACGCATAAACCTATTGCATATTGACGCTCACTACCAAATATTGTTTCTCCGATCAGTGTACACATGCTCAGTCATTTCCCTGTGACCTACCATTTGTTGTCTGCTCACATTTCTTGGTGGGGGAGAATGTTATAATATTTTGTGGTATTTGTTTCATCCTTGAGTTGGTAATCTATTTACGTTTTCCATTTCAGCTGTCATACGCCAATTGTTAGACGAATAAAGCCTATCATACGGGCCTCTTACTCTTCTGCTTCTGACGCGAAATCGTTGTTTTGCACTGTTGAATCTGATTGTTTGCAACAAACATGGCATATATTTTTTCACAGTAGATGGCTTCAGTTGCCCTATCGGGTTTCCTTGGATTGCTGGACAACATGCTGTCCGCATGTTGTGCGGACATTTCCGATCTTCACCAACCATAAATAAATCCCGAGGGAGACGTGCGAATCACCTTGGTCGTCGGCCCCAGTGGATGGTAAGATGTACTGGGTATCTTGCATAGTTGCACCCCATCAGAAGGGCATACTAACCAATTTGGTCACCTGCCCAGGTGACAAGAAGCAAGGCTTGTCGGTCTTGGACTTCTTGGCCAGACAGATCTACCACATCAGATCCGACTTCGTTGGTGAATCCTCGAACTGCTGCACTGCTTCTGTCGCAACCTCCTGCAGGGTGCATTGCGCATCCTAGATGGATAGACTCCGTCAAAAAGACGTATGAACCGAATCCCTACCAGTCACCGGCCTCCAATGGAATGCGAACTCCGTGCTTCGCCACGCTACCTTGTGGATTGGGTTTCTTTTGAATCAACGGCCCCGGGTGGGGGTTCTTTAAGCCAACCCCCTTCTTCGGATTAGACAATCGAGAAGTATCTTACTTCCATAACCGTAGACCTATGAACCTATAGTAATTATGGGTTCTGTCTCGTCCTATCGTAACTCTGGTCAAGGTGTCGGCGGCCGGCTTTACTCCCATGCCAAATTTCATCGCATTGAACCAGTTTGTTTTATTTGCCCTCTTTTGATAAATATATCTACTTGGTGACCCACTAACCCATTTTCAAACACCAACTAGAGGTGCCTCATTTTAATCTCGCGACGGACGTCATAGCCGTGCTCTCAATTTCTTGTGTGGAGGGCCGATGAAAATGTAGCCCTATTTTATAGCTCCTGAACCTGATCATTCCGCACGGAAGATGTTCACAGAGTCCGTTTTCGACCATCGGTTTCTCCGAAACATTATCGGCTTGTTGTAGGAACATCGTATCAGCAGTGACGAAGTTTTGCTGACATATCTTTGGAACAGACTCTTGAGCAAACTGATCTGGTCTCACAGACTTCGTTGTTTGACCGCACCTTACGAATGCCAACTCACCGCCTGTCCACATCGTGCCTTGTTTGCGAGTGGTGGGTTGGGCTGGAAGCGGCAGTCTGATGGTCAGCGCATGACTTGGGTTTGGGTATGAAGGCACTCACTATGAAGCTTGCTTCAGTAGGGCGCTCCGGCTTCTTGGCTAGGGTCCGAAGGACAATGAACACCTTTGGTTGAGGACGCTGTCTGATATGGCGAAGAACAGAAGTCAATGGCGCTCGTGTTACGAGTTTCTGCGTGCATCGCGGTGACCTTTTTCCCTTTATCCCCTTACATTTCTTTCTTTAACCCTACGCATTACCTTTTTCCCCCTTCCTACATCGCGGCACGTTTGCTTTTCTACGTGGTCTTCGCGTGTTAAATATATATTGAAGCATATACAGATGAGCAGTTTGCAGATTTGGTTAGTTGAAGGAGATTCGATTGTGAACATTCAGGATTTCGGCGACATTTGATCCAGCGACAGAATCAGCACACTACGCTAGGCGCGTTTTGGGCATGGTGTTCTTGCTGCTGGTTCGAACGTAGCCGAAGCCCCGAATTTTACGAATTGAGTATCTTCTAAAAATGTCCACTGTCATGGCATTTTTTTGAACGAAATAAATGTATTGAAGTTCTCTTTGCGCAGAACGAACCCTCATTTCCTGTGTATATTAACTGCCACTAGATAAACACCACCGACTCTGTTCATTTTGCTCGAGGGCGCATGCTTATCGCTTTCGAAATCTAGAAAGTACAGTGTCGATGAGAAAATTCGTCTCGGTGAAAATCTAAAAACTACCCTAAATGCCTGTTTTAAGAGCATACAATCCCGTAACTTCAAATGAATGTCAGGAGGATAGAATGGACATTTGTTATCATGAAACTACTAACCGATTTGCTTCTGTCCCGAAATGTTACGGTGAGGAATATTGGACTATAACTTTTTCATCGCATTCGGTTCGGATAGTAACTGTCACTTTATTCTTAATTTCTGGTGATAAGTGCACTTTCTCTAAAACGTACGACAATCTATACCAATTTCGGTACATCCCTTTGGAATCGTCGATATTGTTGCATGCTGTCAGTAATCGATGGATGACACTTCTCGTGAAGAATGATTAGAATTTCTGCCTTTGTCGACAGTATTGCAGTTTGTAAAAAAAAATGAGAAAGACCTTGATGAAACTCTGCAGAAATTCCTTAGTATTGTACAAAAGTGTGAGTTCGGAAAAATTACACATTTGCAGCTATCAGACTCAGGCCATCGGATTATAAAATCTCACCGAGCGCCATAAAACCTGACTGCGAATAGTTCGGAGCTCTGCAAGAACTGTCTTTAACAGAGGATATTGAATCACAAAACTGGCAGTGGAAATGATCTCGTATTATTCGCAGTAGATATTCCATAAAAAACTATATATCCTCTCAACCATAATGCCCTCTTCCCCTCCCAGCCGCAGTGAAGTATTTTCGAATATCATAATTTGACACTGATCAACGCTGCTGTTGTTTCTGTCGGCTCGAAAACTTTTTCACACTGATCACCTTAGACGCGTCCGATGTTACTGTTGTTGTAGCACTCAATCAAACCGGACTACCCTTTATCGTCTTCTTCTCGAAAGTTGTTAAGCAATGAAGTATAGCATTTGGCCGTAGAATAAGAGACATGTTCTGTTACAGCAACACTACTTTCTAGGACCACAATTAAAGCTGATCATCAATCGGAGTTCCGTAGTTTTCATGCATAGCCACACAAAGAGGGCAAGCTGCACGACGAAATACTGCACTGGTGTACTAAATTATCATCGGTTCTTTGTTTAAACCACTCTAACAAAACTGCATACCATCCTGGCATCACGCTCATGATGCATTTTTTCATGCTGAAACCTTTCTTTTCTCATCGAAAGTATACAATTGCCCATGAGGCCATATCCGTCTTGCTTCGCGCCGAAACTGAAGTCTCTTAAACCTTCAAATAACAGCTTGCCCGAAGCTACGTTACCTTTTGCACAACTCACTCCTGATTTCAAGAACCTGTTAACTTCAGTTACCTGCCAGAAATATATTCTGTTGTTGTTACATATTTCCCTCTCCTCCGCGTTCCCTTGTTCATGTGGGCTTGTTTACTATTCTGTCAGGCTTAACAACTGTTTTTCCATGTTTGGACTTCCTGATCTTGTGCACTCCGATTGTAGTACTTCGTTCTTTTCTGAGGGTTTGAGAAAGTTCCATTTCGAATGAGGGCAGAGAACTTCATATCAGCCACTGGATTGCGGTGTCACGTGGTGTTTCATTCCACCTGATCAGTATTATACACCGCCATGAACGCGACTCCACGTGAGAATTTTCACAGCCAACCGAAGGTCAACGATTGACGTCTGCCCGTTTTCATTGAGGTACAATAATCGGGCTTCAAAGTGTGATTCTTTGGTCAGGAAGTGAAACTAACAGAATTCAATCAGGACTGCGCCCATATTCTTTGCTAAGGCAACCAGGAAGAACCGGTATCACTTCACCATCTAGTGCCAGTAGCTAAACTTGTGGAACGCACTCTCACTCAACAATACTATCCTACTTCCGATTTATCTGCTTAGAACCAAATGATTGATTCATTTCATAAACTAGTAGGGAATGAACCAGACATGGCATGCATCCGAGAACGCCTTTTTTTAGCAACAACATCGTTTGGACCATGTCAGTTATGTAACCAAAAATCGCAGCCGTACCAAACGCATTCGCCGTACACTTGCTGTAAACACGTGTTTTCCGGAATGGGGTGAATGTAATATATGGGGTTTTTTTCCGTTCGTATGCTCACTATCGCTTTTCTCGTTTCATTTATCACCGCCAGCGTCCAGCTGAATAAAGCCTGACTTATGAGCTTTGCCTTTCTGCCCGGTACTGCGTTAGTTGTCACCGTATGATAACAGCCATCAAGGGTAATTTCTTTTCCCCATTATGAGAGACATCAATGTCCTGGTACGCCTTTTTGATGTGTTGTTGACGAACAAGTGAGAAACTCAAACAAGGTTAACGGGCGAACTCTTCATACACCCGACAGTCGTAATCCCTGAGAGATCCGGTGATCCATTTTGCAACCACTGGCTACTACATAAGGATTTCATCTTCTGTAGAATGTTCATACAGACCATCTATCTCCGATGCAATTTTCTAAGGAATGAAGTCCGGTTTTTATGACGTTGCTGAAGTGACCCCTCATTTTTCTGCAATGCTGTCATTCGGAAGGCCTCGCTGATGCGTTTTGATTTTATTAGTTTATATGATGTGCGCCGCACTCAGGACAACCACCTGTCCAAGACCCTTGCGAATAGACTACATATCCCCGATTATATAGTGTACATGGTGCTACAAAATTCAGCGCAAACCTCGTTCATCAAACTCTACGTAATTACGACTTTTGACGACATAACTGTGGCACTTAATATCAGTATAATGGATAATCATTATTGCCAATTTTTCCAGCATTTATCATTGAATAATGTTTTGCATTTGATAGGCAGCTTGGGCGGTAATGGTAAAAGTCGTCAGTAATGTTCATTGTGCTCGGCCGCGAATGCGGTTTGGGGGCAGTGATGATACAAAAGGTCGTATTTGTCTGTTTTCTGAAATACCGTCAGCCTTATCAGACCTGGCAAATAATTGGGGTTCATGAACGGGTTTGATACACATTTGGTCCTTCTCAATCATCGGAGAACTAGATTTTGCGGCTGATCTTCTAAGTACACAGATCTAACATTGTACATTCCATATTTTCCAGTCAGGAAGCCTGGGTGACAAGGTATTGCTTCACAAGTACGTTTGGTAGGGAATTCAAAGGTTTGAGACTTATGGATATTTTGGAGACCTCTTATTCTATGTTTTTCATTTTAAGGGCGTGTTCTCGGTCTAATCGTTCACACCAACTTTGATGCGTTCGCATGAGCATCTTTGGTTAGATGATGCTCAATTGAAAACGAACTAACACTTCATAGCTCACTTCATGCTCACCCGCAATACAGCGCAAATCCTCACTTTGGAAAGTCCACTGAACTGTTCTTTTGTCTACGCCTATCACGGTTTGTTGTTTTTATTCGTTTGCTTGTGGTTTGTTTGTTATGTTGCCGTTAGCTTTTGTTTCAACCGAAGGTGAATACGTAGGACAATAAAAATCTGCATACATCGGCCCTCCCATCAGCGCGGAGACTTTAAAAAACGACCACCTTGCAGTGTTTTCCAATCCTCATATCGCTTTCAAGCACTTTTGAAGCTTGTTATTGCGATCACCGTACAAGTGCCTTAATCCCCAAATCCATCATTCACTTGGGTGCATCATCCCATAAGGAAGTGTCTCATTTGCCCGCAGTCTCATTTCAGGGTTTGTGCTATGTCATAGTCCCTACTACCCGGTCCCTGATTCTGACAGGCCTCACTCAGATCTTTTGCCTCCATGCACAGAACACTCATCGAGTAGAAGCGGCAGGCATTGGGTATGTGCCTAGAAAATGTAGATTCGATTGATTAATAGGTGGATGTGGTTAATTATGTTTGGACACAATAGCAAGCCTTGCGTCAAATTTCATATCAGTTTGTAATGCCGTATTTTCGGGATTGGGTGCAAACCTTGTTTCAACTTTCACTTGGAGAATCAGGTGATATTCTTCAGACCCACAACTGCCGGATTGTCTGATGAGTGGCTTTGTCAATGTAATCCTCACACTTTATCCCAATAGGTTATTGAGATGCGTACACCGTTACACTGCATCAAGGTCCAGTCTCTCTTTAGCGGGTCCCTACTTGAATACGCTCGTTTAATGATGCATAATGTCCTAAAAAAGACATGGGTCGTGCTCAACGAGCCCTGGTGAGCTTGTAATAAGACTTCAGAACTCGAAAAGCAGGTTTCATCTCGAAGTTATTAATCGTTATCCACTCCTGTGCCTTATTCTTGTATTCTCTCCGACGGTCTCATCATCATCATCATCATCATCATCATATCAGCCATGAGCCTGACCAAAGGTACTGTGGCTCGGGCTGCCGCTCACCTCAACAGTGACGTGGAATATCCTAGAAGAAAACGTTACTAAGAAGGTTGAAAATTAATAGAAGTCTAAGCAAAAGAACTAGAAATGGTATGGATGCAGGTACGCCATTGACTGCGACACGCCGCCATCTCGGATAGCGTCTCCAACCAGCGGTTTGAGTGATCACGAGGACCCCATCCAGGCAGGCGACACCTACCCACTTTACTCAGTGGAGCAGTCAGGGTTCTCATATTTCGTGACCACGTTGTCGCTTGACCACCACGTGGTTTCACCCAACTGTTGGCGGTCTCAGTATATAATGCCCGGTACGGTAAACGCTCAGCTGGCATGCGGAGTACGTGACCTAACCATCGCAGGCTGTGCAACGTGAGTAGTTGACCGATCGATCGCGCATCCCGAGCGTTCCGGAATACGCGCCGGCGAACTGCCGCATTGCTCACGCGATCAGTCCACTTAATGTGGGCTAGGCGGAGACAACGATGGTCAAATACAGCAAGCTTGTTGATATCTTCCTTGCGAACAGGCCACGTTTCCGAACCATAGAGCAAAACAGAACGCACACAAGCATTATATACTCTTCCTTTCAGCGACAATCGAACGTCTTTTCGACGCCACAGATGACGCAGGTTGGCAAAGGCAACTCGTGCCTTTGCTATCCTCGTTGATATCTCATCAGCAATATTACAAGCTGACGAGATAATGCTACCCAAGTAGGTGAAACTGTCCACAGTCTCAAGCGGATTACCTGCAATAAGGAAAGTAGGAATGGAAATGCCCCAGTCTTGAAGTAACACTTTGCACTTTGAAGGTGCGAAGCGCATTCATACAAACCAGCCCGGTCATTCACCTGTCTCTATGCTTGCGCTCGCAGAGTGCACCTGAGTTTCACAGGAAGGCACGAGAGCTTATGACAGTACCTACATCAAGGCAGCCTCAGTAGAAGCTACAGACAATAAACCAATGACGGGCTGTAATCCGGACCTCAATATTCCTGGTCAAAGCAAAAGTTAGAACAGACCACCGTGGTAACGTCACACGCCATGAAATATGAAACGATAGAGCGGAATTCGAGACAGGCTGCCCAGGTGCAAATTACCCTACCTGCTTGCAGAGTGAGCATACAGTGATCTCAACAGATTCACGTATTTCCCTGGTACTCCCTTGCGAAGAAGACAGTTCCAGAGAACGTTACGAGCAACTGAATCGAAAGCAGCCTTCAGGTCCAAAAAGACCAAGACCGTCGGCTGCCTATAAGAGTGCCGATGTTCCAAGATCCGTCGCAAGGTAAAAATGTGGTCAACGCACCCTCGACCGGATCGGAATCCTGCCTGTTCTTCACGTATCTGGCTTTCTCTGGGTTTAGTGAGCCGACGTAAAATGAGGCCAGTGAGTAACTTGGAAGCAACAGATACCAAACTGATGCCTCTGTGGTTGTCACATAGACTTCGGGCCCCTTTTTGAAAACGGGAATTACTGTTGACAAGCACCAATCGCGAGGTACCTCTTCAGTCTCCCAAATCGTCTGGAGGAGTTTAGTCAGTTCTGATATCAACCTTTCCCCGCCATCCTTGAAAGAGAAGGATGAGGTCTGGTCCAGGAGCCTTGTTACGCTTCAATAATTTGAGCTCTAGGACCACTTCTGCTTCCGACGGAGGGCCGTCTGGAACGCAATAACTGACCATTCGGGTCCCGTCGTCCACATAATCTGGTTGAGGCCAGCTGAACTGTTCTTCAAAATGTTCAGCCCACCTATCAAGTCGACGCGATTGATTGGTGATAAGTGAACCATCTTTTTCACATATGGTCTCACTTACACCGACTCGACGACCAGTACAACCACGGATCAGGGAAAAAAGCCTTCTACAATTTCCAGATAAAAAGGCCTTTCCATCTCTTTCGACTGTTCGACCAAGTAGTGCTCACGGTCTTTGCGCAAGCTTTAGTCAGCGTTTACGTTCTCGACGGTCGTCATCATATTCAGAACCAGGTGGGATCGAGCGACGCTTGTTCATGAGGTTTATCGACGCGACGGAAATCCAGTTCTGTCGCAACTGAACAGCTCCTTCGGAACATACCTCTTCACAGCATGATTTCATAGCTGCAGATTTGTTCCCAGTGTTCGTTAGGATCTTTCACCTGACTCGAACTGGGCAACTTGTTCACCAACGCCTTCTGGTAAGCGTTCTTTACACCCTCATCGCTCGAATACCAATTTGGTACTTTGCATTTACGAGCGTGTGTCCTCTGGGTAAATGACAAAACAAAACGGGCACGCACAACAGCATGGTCCGAGTCCAGGTGGTTGCTCCAAAAGGCACGACAGTCCTT
The DNA here is from genome assembly GCA_014220965.1 of Paragonimus kellicotti. Lineage (NCBI taxonomy): Eukaryota > Metazoa > Platyhelminthes > Trematoda > Plagiorchiida > Troglotrematidae > Paragonimus > Paragonimus kellicotti. The sequence continues at coordinate 239,296 of LOND01000086.1, forward strand.
AACAGAGTGGCGCCACCTGTAACTGACTGTCTATATGATCTCAATGCTAGCAAACCTGCGACGACTGAGAAGTAAACGAAAGTGCCCATGTGACAAGTGCTCTGTCTTGCATGTCCGGAAAGATAGTCACACAAGATCAAGACTAAGGAAAGGCACGAGAGCACAAGCATCGGCAGCAGTCTGTCGCCATTGTCAGTGCGTTGTGCCCGGACACCAAACATACCTCCCAGCCGCTTCTCGTCCGGGGAAAGCCGACCAAGCTGGGCATTCAAATCGCCCGCTAGTATGATGATGTCTGAGTGTTTAGTTTGTTTCAGGAAGGTCAACGAGGGCGTCATAGAACGCATCCTTGGTATCATCCGAACAGCTGTCTGTTGGAGCGTACGCCGATATAATGAATACACAACGTCTTTCTGATTTGCGTCGACAGACTTTTACCGATGTATTGAGTCTGACAGCGCACAAGCGACTGTTCACTGGGATCCAATCGAGCAAACATTGCTCTGCTCTGGAACTCAGTGCGATTCCCACTCCAGCTTGACCGCGAGATTCAGCTTCGGCGTCACCAGAAACCCTGAGAGAGAAGCGCTTGAATCGACAGTTATCTAGAGGTGAGCTCAAATGGATAACGGTGCTAGAATCGTAGACTCGCGTCTCCGACACGCAGCACACATCAAGCTCCAGACTTGAGAGAGTACTAGCCAGAGCAGCTTGCTGACCGACTTGTCGGAGAGTGCGGACATTGAAGGCGCCAATGTTTACCGGTTGTCTTGGCCTCAGAAAACAATTATCGCCCGAAGGCACATGGAAGGCGGAAGAAATGGGGGGTAAAACAGTAGGAGAAAGTCGTATTGGGTTAATAAGGTCTGGCAAGGAACTTGCCTATTTCCGCTACTCTGAATGGTTGTATAGATTAATACTTTGATATTTCTGTGACTACTTTGTTTCTGCGGCGGATTTATAATCCGCTAGAATGAACTACCATCACTTGCCATTAGTCTGCACATCCGATGATTGGTGAGACATTTTGGTCATTTCCCCTAATGTACTCGGACAAGATACGTCTTACATTGTCCCTGCAGAAAGAGGCTCTACTTTGCCTTGTCTTTACAAGGATACTTCAGTCATTAACAGGAGAAAATAGAAGCCGATATTCGGCACTATAAGGAATTTGGTGTGCCACTACTACGGCTACTCATCCAAGGCAATGAAAAGCCGTGATTTTAAACCATTCGAATAGAGACTTACGAGTTGGTTCTCGCAAAGGTGTATTAAGCGCCTGACCCTCATTAATCCTAACGGATGCACAGGGTGCACCACATCTTTTGGATGGCGCAACCCCTTCCAAAGGACGTATGAACCGACTTGTTGATCACCGTCCCCCATCGATGAAGTTACAAAGACAACCTCCCTGGCCATGGGGGCTTCCTGACGGGTAGATCTGTTTGGTCATATGTGCCTTCGGTTCTGACGGATTTTCATGGCTGATTTGCCTCCATACATGTTACGTTTGTCCTCATGTTTGACAGGCATACTCAGTCAGGTGCCGGTGTTCTGTTATCAATCTAGCTATATATTTGTGGAAATTGCCTAGGTGGTTAATCTGTGGAACTGTTTTGATCAATGTTTTGCGCGTTTTGTATTGCAACTGATATAGGCATATGACGCAAATGCTGAAGCGTTTTTTGTTACAGTCGTATTTCGCGTTACTGACTTAACGGTTGCTTTCAATTTCAGTCATGAATCACAAACAAACTCCTCGTGATTTTCTCAAGTTGATAATTGGGAGACCGGTTGTTGTAAAATTGAATTCAGGAGCCGATTATCGGGGTAAGCGCTTTACATTTCTGTTCCGATTATCTGAATCAGGTGTGTTGATATCTCTCGACGGTTACATGAATGTCGTTCTGGAACAGACGGAAGAATATGTGGACGGTCAGCTGAAAAACAAATACGGAGACACTTTCATTCGAGGAAATAATGGTTTGTTTTCTTTTTCTTCACTATTTTTGCTTCAGTATTCTATATTAGTACTCAAAAACGTTGGTGAACTCAATAACCTGTTTGTATATAAATCTATGCAAATACATCCCTAATTTTTTTTGCAGTAATCGCATTTGTATCGACATCGTTCTTATTTCTAATTATTTTGAAGGGCGTGAATCTTGTGTGCGCAAATCACTTTGAACATAGCCGCGACAAAACGGAATGTGGTTAATGCTGTCAGTTGTTTTTGGCTCCTCAGCACCATACAACAGTAACCAGGGGACGTACAGCCGGCAACAGTATTATACGTCTCTCTCGTTTCTCAGCGACATCTTCCTAAGTAACCGTTTAAAAACAATCACAGTTCGCAGCTAACTAGTAAATGCTATGGTACTTTCCAACGAGAACCTTCTGAAAGATCGTGTTCCGTGAAAACGTTTCTTTTTAGAGGGAATATAGACTTTACTCTTATGAAGTTCGGTCTATATGAATGCAATGAAGTGAATAGGAAAGTCACTTTATCAGGGGCGTAGGAGTAGACGCTCCACTGCTTAGTACTTAGGTCTTCTGGGGACTGTTCTTGGCATTTTAAATTACCCCAGACCTTCTATTAGATAGTATACTATCTAGTGACCTCAACATGCACCAGTGAACAATCACCCGTCGATGCAGCCAACAGTAATATCCGCATGTCGTTCGGATTAAAAGGTAGACGGAAAACTAATCGACGTTTCAGCATTCAGTATTTGTTACCGTGAAACTGTGGAGTTATGCACAGACTGTCCACACTTTTACAAGATCCACGTAGCACTCATTCGAACCTAAGAACTAGCAGCACATGATAGCCACAGTTTTACTTTGGTTCTGGATGAAGTTACGAAGAGCGTATGAACAAAATCGGGTTCTACGAACTTTCATTACTTTGAAGGCTCAACGATGGGTCAGGCGTCGTTTGTCTCTTTTCTTTGAATGATCTTCAATTCATATTGCAAACATGTCAATTGTGTTAATAGTTCCAGGTGACCGGATTTCAAAACGAAATCTACGAAACCTTTTTCCGTTTACACATATTTGTGATGGATCGTTCTTGTAGAGCGTCGCTCACAATGACGTTGTGGTGGCCACTGGTTTTGCCTGGCTTAGGAAAACGTTACTACCGAATAAGCTTTGGATTAGGCTTATTAACCGGTTGTACGATTTTAGGTTGCCAAAAAAGTGTTAAGATTACTCACCAGCGGATTTATGTAGTTTGATGGTTCCCCAAAGGTTAGTACGTAGCCAGGCTAGTTTGGTCCCGACAAGATTGCTGAACTGTTATTTTCCGGGGAGAGGGGTAAAGTCGTTTAAAACTCAGTAGTGTTTCCGGTATTGTTTTTGAGGTTTGTTTCTTCAGGTGGATATAACTAGTGTCAAAATGTCACTCCGCAAAGGTTTCTTTTTGGAGAGGGGCTTCTGGAAATGTACTTTATTAAAAACGAGGTGGGCAGTCTTTTGAATGACATAAAATGGTTTATGCATTATGTATGAAAAATATTAGGAAAACAGTTGTATGGCCACTCCATTCTGCCATGACGCTTTCAGACCGAATCGCTGACTTATCGTTTTCTGGCCACATAGACGTAAGGTGTTTCGAAAACCAGATGTCGGCCAACACTTAATCGACACTGCGAGCTCGAGTCACTTAGGCTGTGATCGGGGCGTGCACTAATTGTCATATAATCAGGCCTCACATACCTCACACCTCATTTTGTTTTTACTCTGTTCACGCCATTCCAAGACGGTGTGACCTGACTGATTCAGATAAACGGAAGAGTTTGGCACTCAAAAAGAAATCACCAAAAGACCGTACCTGTCTGCAGGTGCCGTTGTGCGATGTTTGGATGAGACCAAGCGACATCACACGTGCGAAACGATTAGAACGTAAAACGGTTCTATAAAAAATAAGACAGATGGCGAGTGTTATCTTGCAATGTGAGGAGATATGTTTCGAGGTTTATATCAACGTTCAAACTTACTATTTTTACGAGGAGTTTGCAACAGACTTCGAGTACAGAAAACTACTATAACCATTTCGCTGAACCAACAGCAAATGTAATTTCATTTATTAATGGACCGAAACTTATCAGTGACACTTTTCTTCATTGATGAGAAAAAATAGTCTGGATCGATCTGATTCATGAAGATACTGTTGACATGGTATTCAAAAAGGACATGAACCTCATTGGGTACACTAACGATAGAGGTTCGCTAATCATACGGACACCCTTTTCAGGCCGTAGTATGACCGATGTTTCCATGGACGATAATCAGACGCCGAATCTTGTATTCACATGATGGAGCGTTTTTGTCTTTGTTGATATCTCCAATCTGTCAAGAGATTAACGTTACAGCAGGTCGCGCCTCATTTCGTTTGTCGTGTAAAAGAGAAGCATAACCACGTCTTCAGGGTATCATGACAACATATGTTGAGACTCGAAAATCTCTTTCCAGTTCGCTTAATTCACCTCCTGAAATGACGCCGACGGTGCGTATACAAACTGGAATGTTAATCACACAGGGCTCATTCACATGACAGACGGTCTATATATGTATATCGTGACTGTCTTAGCGCACTGAAAGTAATACGGAGTATTGTGGCGCAGTATAGTTCTGAACGTCAAGCGAATGGTCTGATCAGTGTGCATCTGCGAGCTGGTGCAACCCAAAATTTGTGTGCAACCAAGACATTAATTAGTGCGATCGCATTCTAAGCCTATTTTGGTTATAGTTTCTTCATTTCAGAGTTTTGGAACATTCAGTTTCGACCGAATTAACTATCCCTACACCTGCATGCGAGTTCATAACTGGCGTCTGTTGGTGCCGACGGGTCGTTCTTTCCTGATTGAAGATAACATGCTTACAGACTGTCTGCAATGATAATTCCGGCTGTATTACGGCTTCCCTTAAACTGTGTGACATGGTGTTTTATTGTTACAACCAATGTTGCCATTCTGGAACAATAACTTACTGTTTTCATTTAGGTTGGGAGTTGGGATAATGGTCGTTTATTATTCCGGAATATCAACGCCTTTTTGCTAGCTGCCGCCTGTCCGGCGATCTGTGGTACAGGATTTGGAGCCAGCCGTTCCAATTGGAAACCTCAATCGTTCATTCCAGGCGTGAGCATTCTTATGCTCCCGATAGTTCAGTGAAATCGTTGTCCGTCTATCCTGTGGTGTAAATACTGGAAACTTGACTTATCCCGACACACGGAACGGCGATTTTTGTACAGCAAATAATTCGATACTTTATCAGTCGTCGTGTACTTTAGGCTCGATCGTACCATCCACTGCGCCTAGCTCAGGCTCTTAAGCTGTCCCACCAATAACTCTCAATATTTCTTTGCATACATCGTAGCTCTGATTCGACGGATATCTCTCTTTCTTTCTCTGGTGACCTGAATGTGCGGGTTGCCATACTAGCGTGTCCACTGCTTCGACCCGGAACTACGATGACTATGTAGGCGCTTTCACTGGCCACATTTTGAACCGCATGGGCAACGGACCGCACCAACCCAAGTGTTTAACACGCTGATAAATGTTTGTTACGTTTCACAGATCAATCCAGGATAACATCTTGAGGGTTGAAGTGACGACGTCTTTACTGTCCATCAGATATTGACTGGACGCATGAGGTGATTCTCTGGTCACTCTCATCGGTCGGGCTGCAATGCGAATACTAGTCTACGTGTAGTCCTTTTAGCTAACTCTGTTACATTCGGATCCAGATGACCATTCCTTCCAGGTATATTAGTAATGTCCACTTAACATCCTATCCAATACTATAATACTAATATCGAAGATAACCGCTCCTCTATGATTGCACATAATTCCAGTATTTTTATATTATTGATGTGAACACAAAACTTTTTCATCTGAGTGGTACTGAGTCATACGTCGGGTTAACGTTAGATCACGGAAACAACTTCGGGTTTCGCATCGTTTATTTTTATAAGTGTTAATGTCAGAGCTGATACGCAATCTGTGATTTCAATAATTTTGGTGTTTTGAGAAAAATACAACGATCGAACGGTAATCTCTCTCCACTGAGTATGATGTTGGGGGACGATAAAGAGGGTGTTTATCTTTTCTCACAATTCAAGATAACGCTCAGGAGTTTGTTCTGCAGTCAAACTAGGTGACATCGTATTTTGAACGAGAGTTTAAATTCAGTATTATTTTGTGGTGACGTTGGTTCTTCCATTTTTCCCACTTCATAATGAATGTTCAGGGGCGGTTTTTCGCGCAATCTGTAGTGAGGATTATCAGATCTTCAAATCTCAAGGATATTTGTACAACTCATCTAAGTATGTACACTATGGTTGTAGGCCATTTGGTGTTCGTTGTATGTGATCCAACACATTAGGCGTGGAAAAAAGATAGATCCCTTCCTTGTTTGGACTTGTTAAGTAGAGATAGCTTAAATGTGAGATTGAACCGGCAAGCCTTCGGGTTACCAGCCAAGCTCTTATGCGCTCGACCATCAGTTCCGTAGCATGGCTTGTGACGCAGGAATTTGTGTGTACTAGAGTTGTAAAATTGTTTTTCACCGGTTAGTTGGGATGAACATAGTCCGCCTCTAGTTGTTCATAGAGCTGTCCATCTGCATTAACCGAGTGAAAAACAACTTAGAACTCAACCGATTTGATTTCGTTGCGCTTTACATAATTTCCTTGTATTTACAAATTTGCTTTATTACATTTCGAAAATAACTGACAAATAAACGGTGTCGTACCTGAAATTTTTCCATTCCGTTTCTCAAAGAGACGTTTGAGCCTCGAAAGAATTCTATCACAGTATTAAACAGCGCATAAAATATCGTTAATCAGTTTTTTTGATGACCATCGTATGCCAAAGGTGTACTGGACGTCTTCATTCTCTTGAACGCGTAGCCCTCAAAATAGTCGAGAGTTCTAGGCGTGCAACTTGCTCTTGTTTATTCCATTTAACGGGGCTTGAAGTTCACTGCTCGGGTTTTTAGCTGCAGGATGTTTTATGTGAATTACTCAGTGAGTCTTAAATAAAATGAGTATAGCTTATTTCATGAAAGCAATAAATCCACAGTAGATACCGGTTATTAAAGGCGTCCCATCTGTTACACACGCAAGGATGCTGTCCCCCAAAAACTGTCCTAAACTACAAACATTGATTTTTCTTGCTCGTTTAGTTGTTTGTCAAAAACAGTTCTGAAACCGAAAGTTTGTCTTGTAGGAATCTGACGTAAGCGAGAAATAATTGTTCGTTTTCTGACAAAGTTGATTCATGCGACTGCAACACGAATTTGGTTCTCATTGCTATCCCGCGTCAGACCTCCTCAATGTTTACACCCATTTCGTCTATCCTTTTAACAGGTTATTGATTAGAGGGGAAGTTTTAAGGATTTCACAGGGTGACTTACACAACTCGGCACATATAATCTCACTTATATGGTCCAAGAAGGAAATCTTCCTTGATCGTACGAGACTCCGTGATTCATCAAAATAAACTGTTACAACAAGCTTGCACATCATATTACTGCTATGACGTACTGGTGAACGTGTTTCTCACTGTAGTCAGCTTTTAAAATTTATTCCGAGAGGACCGAAAATAAGTTATCTGTTTACATTATCTCCCTGTATTCTGTTCAGACGTTAGATCATTCTGGTTAGTTTCATTGTTTTCTTTGTAAATATCTCACTTAGGCTGCTGTTGATTGTTTCGTTACAGATAAAAATCTATACTTCGGGTATTCCACACGAGACTGTCGACATTTCTCCTTGCTTCGCGTTGAGTCTGTCGTTCTTGCTATCGATTCTGAAGTGAAAGTTGGAACTTGCGCAGCAAGCAGGTTGTCCACAAAATTTAGCGATTGTATGGACTTTGGAAAAATGGAGGCCGTACTTTGCTCGGCCGACGTTTTCAGGTGGAGACCGACCACAAACCGTTGGAGTGGATTAAATCGGCGAAGGACCCCCGAGGAAAGCTAGCTCGTTGGGCGTTGCGACTACAGGAGTACGACTTCGCAATTCGCCATGTAGCTGGAAGAGAGAATTACGTTCCAGACTTGCTGTCCCGAACGCAACACATGGATGAAGTTCAAAAGGACATGGTTGGAGTTAATAGCATCGAACTGGAGAGCGATCCCGGAAAGCTACAAACGGGCAGTGATTGACTACCTTTTGTCGGAGAACAACCGCCAGAAGACGAGAGAATCCGGAGGTGAAAGCTTTCAGAATGCACTGGTCAGAGTTGCGGTTGAATAGTGCCGGAATTTTAATGCGTCAACTGCGGGAGGGAATAAGCGTGCCTGTTATACCGACGGAGTTGAGAGGACAATTGTGAAGGAATGTCATCAGCTGGCTCATACGGGATGTCACCGAACTTACGAAATGCTTGAAGCAAAGGGCATACTGGCCTGGAATGAAGGATGATGTCAACACTTATGTGCGGGCGTGCCAGCAATGTCAGCTACTGAAGAGCACTAACTGCCCCAGTATCCCACACAACCAATTCCGGTCAGTGAAATTGGGGAACTATGGTCGGTGGATGTGATGGGCCCTTTCCAGTAACCACTTCCGGAAATCAGTACATCATAGTCATGACGGAACATTTCACAAGATGGATCGAAGCAGCCGCTATACCCGATCAGCGTGCAAGCACTGTATGCAGGGCGGTGATGGAACACATCGTTGCAGACCATGGAATACCGCGAAGCATATTGACTGATCAAGGTCCCTGCTTCGAAAGTGAAGAGTTTCGGAACTGTTTGGAGCGCTTGGGAATCAAAAAATTCGGACGACGCCATACCATCCTCAATCAAATGGACTGACGGAAAGAAACAATCGCACAATCAAGGAGTGGTTGGCGGCGAAAGGAGGGAACTGGGAGGAAGCACTACCATTCATTCTGTTGGCCCACCGCTGTTCGCCTCAAGGGACAACGAAGAAGTCGGCGTTCGAACTAATGTACGGGCGTGTGCCACGCCTGCCAGTCGATCAAGAGATTGGTTTATGGGGAGACCAACGGATGAACACGCGTGAATTAGCAGAAGCGCGGAGAGTGGCCAACCAAAACTTGACGAACGCACAAGAATTTTCCAAGGAGCAGTCAACTGCAAGGTTGTCGGGTCGGAGTGCAATGTTTGAAATTGGTTCGAAAGTTAAGTACAGAGACCGGCGGAGTCCAGGCGCAACGGGGCCAGGATCTAGGAAGTTCCTGGCAAAATGGAGGGACCGTATGTAGTAGTGGACCGCCGTGGTCCAGTGTATCTGATTAAGAATGAGAAGACTCAACATCGGGTGCACGGAAGCCAGCTGTGTAAATGGTATGACAGTCCGATCAGAAGAGAATGCACACCTGGAGCCGCGACGTCCCCGAAGCCGGTACGGAGATCGTCGAGAGAACGGAGAGAACCTGAAAGGCTTTTGCTGCGACTGGAACAATCTTTGCGGGGGGAGGAGTGTAGTGAGTAGGAGCGATCATTCGGTAGTGGAACCAGAGCATATATTTTGACATCGAAGTAGCCGCAGGAAAATACAAGAAGAAACATTGGAGTGCAGCATCGCATGAAATGGTTCTTGGTACGTAAGGGAACGTAAAGGAACTGAGCGTTGACGTCTGTGGCAGCCGTGACGGTCTGGGCCGAGTACCGTATGCAGATGAGTGTTTTCGTTTGTTGTCTTGTTGAAACGCATAACCCACGTGTTGCTTTCCTGAATAAACAACCCTTGTGCCATCCGCGTTTTTGACTTACAACACTACGACCAAAGCCACCAATCCTCGAAGGAAGACAGCCCGTTGCCAGAACAACGCTTGTACGATGCAAGTTGCTGTTGATCGTGTGGTATGCGTAAACGGTCGAAACGTTTTGAGGCTGATGAAAACAAAACAAATTAAAAAAACAGGAATGTACATCCGCATCTACCTTTGTCCGCACGTAACTTGTCCACTCATGCACGCAGGTCTACCTCTTCAAACGATCCAGTCGTGTTAACCACAGTCGGTTGGTTGACTGTTTGTTTTATCTATGCATCGTCAGTGATGTAATCTCATGCTCGATAAAGCTACGTGCTTTCACCTTCACGTGTTCTCATTTTAAACTGGACTGATTTTGACAGAACTCGCAATTTAACGTGTATTCTAAATTGATACGAGTCGAAGTGATTGTAATTCATAACCGAACATTGTGTCCTTGCTGTTGTTTAACTGCGTGAATGGTTACACTGTTCATCACACAGATTATACTATGATTTCGTTGGTTCACTTGTTCAAGTTGGCTCGGAGAAATGACCTATTTTTAAATAAATTGTAGTGGGCTAATCAACCAAATAATAAAAACAACCAAGAATATGATAGCACCAAAGTGAAAATGTGGCGGGGACCAATGGGTTCAAAAGTATGCGTAATAATAAAACGAAAGACTTACTGACAAAACAGAGCGACTCTGACGAGCTGAAGTGTGTGGAGTTGAAAAGGTCACCATGCACGAAAGAAAAACAGCGTCAACGTATAGGTTCAGACGATGTTAGAGAAATAATTCCACACGCGGCTTTGAATGAGGAAGCGTTGTGCGTTGTTATATCAACAGATAAGCAGAGCCGAAAAAAATTCACTAGTCAAAAATCTACCCCAAATGAGAAGACAGAGGTAGTGCGCGGAAACTCCCGTTTATTGTTGCAATCAGCCAAAGTAAAAAATGGTGATTTCAAAAAAAGTACAGATGGAGTTAACTAAACAGTGTATACAAGACGTACAAAAATGAATTGCAAAATACTGCAGAGAATTGTGAACACTAGAATATGCGTCATGGACGCAAATGTCTTCTTTTCGACTTGTCGTTGAGGTAAACAGATGGCGAGGTTACTTTTGAAGCACACGACGTCGCGGAGATATTTAGAGACCAATACGCCATTTCACATAATACATCGACGTAATCGGCATCAAATCTACTATAACAGACATTTCAGAAATCCCTATCGACAGAATTTTAAGTGATTTTGGACCAAATTCAATGGGAAACAGAAGTATTCTATGTACTCTGTAAACCGTTGCACGAGTGCTCTAAGCTGACGCTGTCTGAGGAATGCATCCAAACTGAATGGGAGGATGTTAACACAATTCAGAGTCTAGAATAAACGGCCATGTCGAACAGTTGCTTTCGAATATTCATCAGGCCAGTGCAGTTATGCGGGTTTAATGAAGTTAAAACCGCACGTCAATAACGGAAAGACATCTAACAGAATGCCATCGGGTCAACACGATGCATCACAGTAATTTCATACACTTGTGATCTAGTCGCTTGGACAGCGAACCGCCAATGTAATTGATGCGTTGTTCGAAGTTCCTCCCACCATTACACCACAGGGTTGTCGATCAGATTTTGGATGAGCATGATGTCTGTAGACATTTGAATACGGCAACGCAGGGCTTGAAGAGGACTAGATTGGTTAATCGGATAGCAGCTAATTCGGCAGTGACCAGCATCCATTGCCTGATCAATTTGGGTTGGCTGGCGGAATTATGTGGACTAGTTGGAACATCTGAGTGGGGTCAAGACGGTGAGCAGTATCAGTATGATATATGAGGACTACACTAATGGTAGATTTAGTCGAATCAGGTATGAGCAAATTACAGGACGTTCTTTGACCCGTTTGGACAAACGCCTCGGTCATGCAACTTTCATATTCTTCTGTAAAACAACGCAAGAATAAGTGTGTAACCATGGCTTGGTCGAGGGAGGGACACGTTCGATTTTGTTACTCATATTGAAAGCATTAACATTAATAGTCAGTGTGCAGACGTCAAACGTCAGTTGTTGTTCATAAGTGTCCCTTCATTTATGAGCATATCGGCCAGTTTGACAGTCAGTTGATCATACCGACATATATGTTGGAAGAACCCCCTCTACGATCTACTGTGAACGTTCGATTTTAGTGAGGCAACGAACCCGACCATCAGTTTGTATCCTCATCAAAAATCTGATTGATAACTCTGTGACGTAATTGTGGGAGGAACTTCAAACAACGCATCAGTTACATTGGCGGTTTGCTGTCCAAGCGACTAGATCACAAGTGTATGAAATTATTGTAACGCGTCGTGTTGACCCGATGGCATTCTGTTAGATGTCTTTCCGTTATTGAAATGCGGCTTCAACTTCAGTGAATCAATGTGACTGTCTTGATCTAACGATGAGGTATCGGAAGCGATTGTTCATCACGCTTTTTGTTCATGATTCAATTGAAACTTTTCGAAAATGATCCCTGATCATAAATCAGGTGATTGGTACTCGCCTGTTAGTTGCTGACCGGCGAGTTCAACGAGCATCTCGTGGAAGATGTCTGGATCACTAATCAAACATGTATCGTTTGACTATCTTTTCCACCAATGATCTTTTCCTTATAAGTTCACAGGGATCCCTACAATTTCAGTCGTATGTGACTTTTTTGTGGACAGTCTAACTCAAGCAGACCATCATTTCAGCCTTATTTCAGGCGCCATTTCTTTGATTTGCAAGAGTGTTTCACCGAGTATCTTACGGTCTACTCCTATATAACCTAGAGGCACAGGACATTTATGGTGATAAACACCGCTGGATGACCACGTTTCTAAGTAGTCGAACATTATGGGTTGAAACGGGCTCAGTCTCGTTATGCGCTCATCTCACCGGGTGCCTGACGGTTCGGGCTTCGACAGCAGTATTTCTAATTTATATGAATGACCTTCCAGAAACGACTCCTAGTACTGTTTACACTATGCTGTTGACCTTAAACTTTGAAACTTTCAAGACCACAGCATTCTTCGAGATGTGGTCAAGCGGTGGTCATAGGGGTGATACTGTCCAATTAATGGCAGGTTCACACCTATACCTCCAGGTAGAGATTCTGGAAACATGTTCATAACACATTGCCAAAAAGAATGTGGTGTTTGCCAAGGGGAACCTCAAGAAAGATTTCAGAATTCTGCCTGTTATCCAACTTGTCTTCTTATTACTACAATAAAGAGGCAATTAAAATAGCTATATTATATTGAGTGCGGTAAAAACTTGCCCTATACGGGTCCTCCGTCCAACCTTTTTTTTGTTGAATATGTCAACTCAGCGTTACTGACTAATGTTGCAAGAGTAAAAGTGTATTGTAATCGCCGTTCATAGCTGCGAAAGACATCATCGAGCCTTCGGAAATTTACTCACTAGTCTTGGCTGCAATTTTCCGACCGTGACCCGCACGAGCATCAGAGACATCCAGTCGAGTCTAATTTTCATTCACTTTCTGTTCTCTGAAGATCTCGCAGAGATAATCTTTGTTCCTGCGAACCAAAGAGCCGGTCCAGCGAGATCAGAGGATAAGTTTTATGCAAGTTAGAATTCTCGCTTCCGCTGTGGACTAAACAAATTTTTTTTCTGTCATAGGGTGGTGGTCTCACTGAAACATGACACTTCCAATCTTCATCAATACTGCTCTGGGTTAAAATTCCAGGCATTGCGGTTTTCACAATATTTTATCTGAAGTAATCGCTAAGACTAGCATCATTTGTTCATTCTATCTCGGGAATTCTGTTGCCCCCTCGTTGACATTGTGATTCCAAAGAACGGTTTTACACAAGCTTTGTTCAACTGGTGTTTTCCAGGGACGCTGAGAGCTATGGGATCGAAGGAAAGGTTAACAAAAACGGGTAGGCTGTCTTCTAGCTCCGCACCGGTATATCCATAATTGAGTCAGCTGACCACACGCATACGTCAGGCATCAGGGCAGTTTGACATGTATGTTAAGAAGCGGTTCAGCACTCCGGTTTGTATGGGGAAAGTTCTATTGAGAATTCTTTTTAGTTCAAATTGAGAACCGTAGGCGTCTTAGTATAATGAGCGCAACGATGACGTCTTCCTGTGACTTAGTTATCCAGTTTTCGATAATGAACACAGAACGAATGCAAAGCCCTGAAGGGAAGTGGTGATAAGCTTAGTTCACAGTAGTTGATGATTATTCAAATTCAGGAGAAAGCATTTGACAATACTTGAAGCAATGTTTCTTAAACCTGTATAAAAAAGTAAATCGATTAAAACAACAGTCCACGCAGTGCACACACAAAACGACCTTAAGGATTAAGATGCAGAAAGAAACTTGTCACAAAGTACAGAGATCACTTGCATGCACTGAGCTGTACGACTGAATGTACTGAAACCGCGTTTGTATTGGCACAATGCCACATATATTTTGAAGAAGTGTGCACAGAGCAACTAAATGAAAGGGTTGCCGACGTTCGGATTCTTCGGAAAGCCGCATAATCACCAACCACCACAATGGTAATTCCAAGCTGAATTGTGAAGGAAATCCGGTCGAAATCACATTATCGTAGCATGTGGCATAATCAGTCAGGAGAATATCTAGGATATTATGATCTAAACTGGACGTAAACTTACCGTTAATTTATTGTCATGATCCAAAAGTAAAAAATATGAATACCGTTCCAATTTGCACACAAAAACCAGGTACACTTATGCCAACTTTGGTTCTGCAGTTAAGGGCTGAATTTGACACGTATGGATACCAAAGCTTTACAGACCGATATACTTATCGTCGGTGAACAAACACACAATAGTGGAACGATATTCAGTTTGGCTACAATAGTATATGTGATTCGAGATTATAGTGGATTCAAGAGTATTGAGTACACTCTACTACGATGTACTCGCTCTTATTGAAGCACTTGCAAACTTGTGTCCAAACTAGCCAATGTTGGCGTAACAAGTACAACAAACATTGCGCTAAGTACAGCGTCGAATTTACATAAAAATTCACAACATACCCTCGACGTTAAGGCTCATAATTGGCTGGAACAAACAACGCAGTCAGTATGCTCCTCATCACCAAGTGGCGACAACGTGCAGAAATGAATGAAATTCTTTGAGGATCATAAAGATACTTCTTGAACAGATTTGTGTATCAACTCGCATGTTACTCACCAAAAAATCCCACTTTTTAAAAATTTGAACACTCGATACAATAAATATAGTCGATAAAACACATCCAATCATATGCGCTCAAACAAGAGTTATTAATACCACTGATGACAGTTAAATTGATGCTCATAATATCTTTATCAATGCATCCATAAGAGGCACGCTCGACTGAGTTTGAACCGGTGAACACTATTTCAATCGGCACATATTGCAGTGAAATCACCTTCGACTTCCCCAGAATCCTAAACTCCTCAAGACATGAGAGTTGCCTTACTAGTTCCACCGTACCCTGTTTACGTCATTTTGTGAAAATGTAAATTTACTGCAAACCAATAACATCAAAGTTAGTGTGTTGGCGTGGGTATCGTAGCTTTAATCGTGGCTGAATCCGCGCCATCTTCACTACTGTAGGCTACATTCACTAGGATAACAATATTCTAGCTATTGCCGTTGAGAACGCCGCTCAACCAGTTTGACTCTTGTTCGAATTTTGAAGGTCGACTGGAGTTTCCCTTGACGTTTGTCTTCTTTGGCGGTTGTCATGCGTTTGTGCTAACGGTTTTCTCACGCTCAATTCTCTAGCGCCTTTATTTGTTACGTTGAAATCCGCTTATGAACGGTGAGTAAATCAATAAATAAATTGTTTGCAGACTCGCTGGTTTTCTCATTTCAACTTCAGACTCCCGTTAACATAAGGCTGGGAAAACTTGGGGCGTACAAACCAAAGAACAAACAGCTGGCTTCACCACAGATGTATGTATGTTGGGTCTAAAGCATCGAATCTATACAGTACTGGGTGAAGTGTTTACTAAAGCCTAACAACGGCCTACCTATATGCCCGTCAGCCAGTCAGACACACAAGTCTGACACCGGCACATCCGAATGCTTTTCGTCTCGGACCACATCAACCATTCCAACCAACATAAGATTCATATATCCCTGTTGGTGGTTCACACCAAAACATCAGCACTGTTAAGGCATTTACAGACTCTATCTAGTGGCTAACCTCCACGTGAAATAGACGACAACAAAACCAAAACCTTTTCTTAATAAGTACGCTCTACCCCCGCAGAGTCTGTTCTCGTGAAGTTGAGGTGCTGGGAAATACTCTTGAATCCATGCGCGTTAAAATACGGATGAAAAATAATTGGCATGCCCCGACGGTCTTGCACGAGATTTTTGATAACATTG
>LOND01000087.1:0-39634 GCA_014220965.1 Paragonimus kellicotti
CCTCCACTCTGCCTTTTTTTCTCTCTTTCTTTCCATGGTTCGTTTTCTTCTGCGTAGTTATGTGGTAGTTGTGTACCATCGTGAACCACTGGTGTATTACTTTCTCTAATGTTTTTTTCATCCATTCACTCTCCTTCTTATTCGCACGTACTTGCTCTAGTACGAATTTCGTGACCCTGGATAATATCGCAGCTTTGTTTCATGGGTATCCTTTGGTGCCTGACATCGTAACCGACTGTGTTCTTCCATATTTAATGGTTTTTTAATTATAGAAAATAATGTGTATCAAATACTGAATGGCGAACAGCTATCGCTGAGTGGACTGCATTCAGGCATTTTGATATATCCCGTTTAGAACCACCGCACCTCGTTTTGAAACCACATTTTTCGAATACAGTACTTGTTGTCATACAACATGTTTTAATTATGTCAGTCGTTCTTTTCAACCTGTTCAGCACGTGTTCCTTGTGTTCACCTGGATATCGGAATGCAGTTATGTTCTGCGAACTGTCTGTTCAGCGAGCGCGGTCGTGATGTCTATAACTGACGTAATTTCTGTTTACTTCATTTTGTCGACCTTATTATCCTCTAGGCTTTGTGCGTTGTTAAATTGGAATGTTTACTGTTGGTTATCCGCTTTTTTCCATACTTCTGTTTACAGTTTCTCCCCTAACTTCTGACCATGAGGATTGTGATGGCGTAAGTTGCTGTGATTTAGTAATCCAATGTGTTTTGATGTTTTTTCCCGAGTTTTGTCTGTTCATTTGCATGGCTTTCTGGTAAGTTACTTTTACATTCGTTGTATAAGACACATTCTTTTTTGCGTCTGTCATCAGGAAATCCAAACAGAAGGCTGTACTTCGACCGAATTCTTCTCTGGTGAACGTTCGGCCTACAGTTATGCTGATCAGACTTGTGGGTCATCCAGTGTAGTTGCACTTATCGGCTCAGTGAACGTAGTGCGTAGTCGTTTTGTACTTGCCGTACAGTTAGCAATTATCTTTTCGATTGCCCACGCGCTGCTTCCCATCGTTGCCTATCCCGCTGACATGCACGTGTAGCAGGTTCGTCGTCATCTAGCTGAATAATTGATAGATCGTCCTGCATTTTCTAATTAACTGAAGCTTGCACCCGCTTGCAGCACTTTTATTACAATCGTTGTCACAGTATTACCAGTATCGATTAGTTGTGGAGACTGGCTGATACGAGCTGAACACCACTCATGTTTAATTGCAGCGTCTTCATTCAGACAGACCTTTCGGCCAGCCCCTTCCGAAAGGTATTGCTTAGCTCAAGTTCCCTCGTTAAAACTCGTCAATAGTGCATCTCGTTACCATAACCGGATGTTGAAACCCGGGAATGTTCCTGAGACTTGTGTCATGGCACATTTGTTACAGATTGCCATATTTGTCATATCGAATCCAAACCTCAAAACAGCTTGCGACACAATGTCAATCGCCTATTGATGAACAATTCCTGCCACCATCAGAGCAATAAAAGAGTGATGACCAGTTCTTATAAAAATGTACTGGCGTGTGATTGCAATCGCTTCTGTATATCAAAGAAAGCGCGAGTCAGTACTCGTGTAGATGGCCTTAAACAGAATATTCCTGTCGGGTTATTGTTTGTCAACAGTAAGTGCCGTGTGATGGCTGACGCGGGTTGCTTGTATCACTGGGTGGTGTTGGCGATTGACGTTGTATCTATCGGTTGCATGGTCAGACGCACGTCCCAGCCCAAGTGCTTTAGGTAATCCTCATCTGGAACTGATGCTCTGTTCTGTTGATATAGGAGACTTTGTACCCACGTAGATATTGGTAGACAGCGTGTTATTGAATAGACAGCGACTCCGTCTGTTTGATTGGAGGCGTTAGAATGTTAGTATTTCTGTATTAAAAAAAGACGCTTAATTGAACAGCATTAAAGACCCGTTTGCTGCTATCTGTCAATACGCCACCATCTTTTTGGGGACGTCTAATTTCACCGGTTTCTTTTGCGTTGATTGACTGGGTTTTTGATTGAATCAGAATGAATACCCGTTGTCTATGAGCACAAATTGCATATCCTCAGTTACCTCTGGCAATAACAGTCATGATGACGTTGGAGTAAACATGCGTGAGCTTCTTCGTGTTTTCAGTCTGATATTGAGAAATAGGCCGTAAATTTCCGTATGTTTATCGGTTCATCCATTTTTGTTTACAATCTATTCTAAGTTTACTACCATCCTAATGATGGAAACGTTGCACAAACCTTTTCCGATAGTTCGGAGTAATTGGGAAACGTTTTACAAGCAACTCACCGTTTCAACGTAACCGCACATCTTAGTTCCGGTTTTCCACCTAACTGATGTGCATTGCTTTTGAAACTAATGAAAAATTTCATGTTACCGCTCCAGGTTTAAAATAAGCGGGTTTGGCGAATTCTTCATATTTAATGACCTATTTGGTTTCTCCGGGTTTGTCCAATATGTTAATCGTGTTTTAATTGCATTGCGCAGTCCTTGCAAACCGTTATATTACTTACAAAATGGTTATTCGGGCAACCTGATAGAACCTGCTGCCTATATCCGTTCTTGGTGCGTTATACCTTTTTAATCATTCAGTGGGTAGGGTACATGCATGAATGTATCGATAACAGCTATTAGAAAAGGTTCCGATAACAAGCATAACAGTGTTCCTGTTGCTGACTTAGGCTTTCCACCACTCCCTCCAAAGTCAGATCAGCGATGTTCGGCATCTTTTAGACTTTATTTGGGAAGCTGAAAGGAGCATACAGTAATCAATCTTTGTGCCGATCTCTTTATACCCGTATGGCACGAAGACGTGTTTACTACTTGCCCGGGCCGTCTTCGGTGGAGACTTAGGAATATTTCATTTAACAAATCCATCTATTCCAATTCAGATCACCGAATCACAGCATCGTTTACTCGTTTTTGTCACTACACAGCTAATGTTGTACAACCAACATATGTCAACTATGGCTACCCAGTGAACACCATTCAGGTGAAAAGGTAAGGTATTTCAAGAGTGGGGCAATATCACAATCGCATTGGTAAATAAAATAAACAGTGCCATTTTCTGCTCTGAGCTCTTGCTCTTCACCCACTTTTAGTGAAAATCAGTGATCCCTTTATTAGACCGTCGTACCACTGGTCCACACGGCATACTCGCGTAAAATTACATCACTTCTGTAATCCACTTTTCTCACACAATTGGTCAATGTGAACTTGGCAGCACAAATCGTCTTGACATTCTTGTCCAGCTACTTGCACTTTTTTTCTCAACGGGAGACAAATGTTCCGTTGGAAGCGGAGGGACCCAAATCTGGCAAGACCTAACCCCGCTATAACAATATGTGGTTGAATCTGTTCTGTAACATTGCTACCGTCGGCTATACAACCCCAAGTCTAGACTGTCACTGCTTAAGGTAAATATAGGCACCAACCCTCGCCAGCCTTGGAGGTGCGCCGTCTATTTAAGTAGCACAACGTACATACAATGTCGTGATCTCAGTCGCAGTTGTTTAGCACATTTTGAGACCGTTTGTTTATCTGTGTTAAGCTAATCAATATCATGGATGTAGTCTGTCTGCGATTCTGTTTCCCAGGAGAAGTTTCATATCGTCCGGGGCTTTGAAAAGTCAACCAGCCTTGTTGCACTCCATTGGACTGTCTCTGTCCGTCATTACGTATCAAGCTGAATGTAGTTATGTTTCGTCTTTTCCAGGGAAAAAATGATTACATACAATTTCAGTCGTCATTTATGAAACACACTTTATTTTCGTATTTTTCACGTAATTTATTTAACCGTTTAGATCCTAAAACGCTGTTCTCATATGGAAAATTCGTTAGAAACTTAACAATACTTCAATTTCATCTTTTTATTCTGGTCTTCTGTTTCGTGCGCACTCATGAAACGGCACTATTTTTGTGAGTTGTTGACACTTAACAGTCTGATTTGTTTGGTCTGTTTGTCTTGCGTTGTTTAATCTTCATCTATACATATACGTTTCCAAATGTTTGTTATATGTATGTCCTTACGCAATGCGTTTGAGGTAATATGTTGTTTTAGCCGGATATTTGTACGGCTGTATGATTGTAAAGGTTATTCCGCTTGTAGGTTGTCATGTTTGACTTCAAGGAGTAGAATCAGAAACTGTTTTCTGTATAGACTTGACATACGAGTTACGATGAGGTTATCGCGTGGAAACCACCTTTATATTTGTAAGTATGGCTGTGTGGTATCATTAATAGTGTGATGTTCTGAAAAGTATAGATATAAGCACAGCGATCGTTGCTACTAGTGGTGTTGATAAAGCCTTATGATGCAGCTTGTCTCTTTCTCCACAAACTTATTAGTTGCAGTAATTTGATAACTTGACGTTCGAATATTTGACGGAGACTGATGTAGCAGCAGCTCAACTTACAGAAAGTAGGCTTCAGTTAACTGAACGAATTCCTGATAAGAAGCGGGCGTACCATGTACGTATTCAATTTCGGCTTTGAGCCGTATCCCTGAGTATTCTGATCTGGGCTGTTGTTGATTCTACCGGTTATCCACAGAATGTTCGGTTAATAATTATGTACGAGTGCATTAATAAAAATTCATGCAGATTCCAACGAATCAGCAATGTGATTGATACGAACTCTCTAGCAGCTTTGACACTACCGTTTTCTGTCATGATGTGAATGATCGCACAGTGCTCGACTTTGCATTCGGCATCTCTCATTGTCACTCAGCTAATTGGTCATCGTTTGATTATGTAATCGTACCCCCTATTTTATGTGAATTAACTACAATCGGTCACATTCCGATATCTGTATAGCTTCTGGATACAGCTTTCTCCGCCTCTCCGTCACTGAACAATTACTTGGTCTCTACTGCTGTCGTGTCATCTGGAAACCACACTGGTCGAAAACCTTATCGATTATCATGGATTCAGCCAAGCGATGGTCGTTTCATCCCATTCAGTGAGTTTTTATTAGGATTTCAACTTTTTGCAATTGTTTTAAATCAAATTCTTAGCCCCTTGACATCTCCGAGGTTTTTCTGTAGGCGATGTGCGTGCTATTATTCATATCAGTTTTCCGCTTTGCTTGTTCATTTTGCTCACACAGAACGAAGAGATCATTCCGATAGTTCTGTGACAAGGGAAGGTTCACTGCGTCGGAGTAAGCGTATCCGGCCACCTGCATTCATGGGTCCTGGTGTCCGTTTGGTCTATCAGTGGGACCATATCACCGATGGCTATCCGTACAGTCAACCGATTGGTATAGAAGTGTTGCCTAGTGATGAGGAGATCAGACGAAGGCAACGGCACCTCAATCGACTACGTGACGGCCCCCGTGGGGCCAGCACGAAACAGAGGTCGGCTCAGTTACGAGCACGCCGCTTGGAACAGCTGGCTCGTCGGTATCGCAAACAGCGTGGTAAATGTTATTGAGGTTTTATTTGGCTACCCGATGTTTATTTTATGCAGATCTGCTTGCTAACGACAATATCACTTTAAGTTGCTGTACAATTCTGTGATAGCATCTGGCTTCCATTCCAAGCTAGTTGCTGTTATTACTCTGCTTTTCTTCGTTATGCGTAAGTCTGTCACTTTATTCATCTCGTTCGTTCCGTCTTTTCTAGCCCTTTCCTTACCACCGGTCGAACGTCCAAAAATACAGCTAGACGATGATGTTCGTTGGGCTCAGGATGGACATTTGTTTTTGCCTTTTGGCACAACAGAATCTACTGTGAATGAACGTAAGTCTGCTCCACACGTATGTGTTAGTTAATCCGTACTTTTGCTTTTGGATAGTATCCCTCTCGACGCTATCTCCGTCCCGAGTCATTGAATCAATGTCAATTTGGTACCGATTTTCTTTGTCTCCAGAGGTGATATTCCCTGGTTCAGAATCACCGGTCATTCGTGGCATGACTTTCTCCCGAGCCGTATTCTATACCGTACCTGCCTTTGCCGGTGTTTGGCCTTCCAAGTCCTGCAAACAACCTATTCCCCGATTAGAAGTCGACGTTGAACTGACCAGAGTGGTTGACAAGGAACAAGAGTGTCGTCAACTGCATTATGACCCCGATTCTGTCAACCTGTTTGCTTTTGATCAACAGCTTCCCCCTAGTGCTACTTGTTCGCCGTGGGCAGTGCAGATCGCGAACTATGCGTACCGCCTAGAGCAGCCGTCCTTCATCCTGATCCCTAAAGGTTGTTGTCATCAATTTGTTTGATTGATATTCGAATTCATTTGTAAGGTGTCACTTGAGTCTGTTTTATTTAAACCATGTACATGTGCCTATCGTTTTGGATTTATAGTAGCAGAACCTCTGTTGAGAGCTTTTACTCATTCAAATAACCATTCTCGATACAGTACTTCCAGTCAGGCGCTTTAGAGCCTAGTTGCTCATCACCGACAATTGATCGCAGCTGTCGCATTCCCATAGACTTTCCAGTCATTCTCTTCCGAAAAAAAGCACCAGACTCTAGTGTTCGCGCTTGTTAGAGCTCGTCAGTAGTGCATATTCACGGCCTGGAATGAAACTCCGACCGCGCTTTCACGAGACAACCGTGTTCATAACTGCGCCATTGACCACATTACGTACGACTGAATTATCACATGCGTACACCCAACCACATTCGTTCGTGAGTGATGATCGGTTGCCCGATCGTTTCGAGAGGAAACACAGTTACTGTTTTGTTAACTCCAATCGATAACCCCACGATTAGGACCTTCTCTCCATGTTGAAATCAACAACCTCATCTACAACCGCCTCATGTGTTTTCGATGCAGTTAGCGTTAACAGCTTATGAATGTCGCTTAAACGGTCAGAACAAATGCTCGATGTGTGTGGTGATTGATAGATACCTACCTGGTGCTTCAGATGCCTAGAATTTTCATACTATCCTCTCGCCATTACCGTTTTCAATACTGTGCTGTGTCCTGTACTCAGCGATTAGTTTCCGTGGTTTAATTCATTTTGGGCTGACAAATTGGCCATCTGAGGAGGTTCTGTTGTACTAGTTCACCTTCCATTTGAATATGCAGGCAGTCGGTACTGTCGTTGATCCCGCGTTGCCCTGCTGGCATCTATTCTGAATACAATACTTGGGCCATAAAAATGTTTTCCGATGTGTATCTGTTACTGCTGAGTCAAGCTTCTTTGAGCCTCAGTGTATTTCCACGTGAAGGTGGTTTTTGAACGGTGATTCTGTTCATTCTTTGCCCTGACAGCACATAACTGGTCTTACATACTTTACGTGTCACACTTAGTGTACAGACCGTCACTCTAGTGTTTGAAGAAGTTGATGCAAGCCAACACCGAACGATATGTGACTGAAGAACATCGTTGCGAATAAGGTTATTTGTTTGAAACGGCTGGCTACGGAGACAGTGAGCGACATCAGTACTGATCGTCAGTTCTGTTTAATAGGGGTGCACCACTTTTGGCTAACAATTAAAGATGTAACCTATAAAGTTCAGTCGTACTTTTCTTAGTTTTTATTGTCTTTGCTGTTTGTCTGTTTTAGGCGTGCCCTACAAATTCATCAATGCCACGTCAACCGATTTGCGTCTACAGCGTGTTATTTTTTCCTAGATTCCCTCCCTGCTTGACTCGCCTCACCGCATTTGATCCGTCACTCTTTAACCCCCTTCATTTTCAATCTGTAATTTTTCTATCCCGTGATTGTTCACCGTACACTTTATGTGCCACTCTTTAGTTGTCGTTTAGCTCTGTCGAGCTCATCTGGCAGTAGACTGCAAAAATGACTGTTGGCTTCGTAACAGCTGGTCAGTGTGACTTCCGTTCAAGCTCCATTCTGTGAACACAATGTCACAATCATCATCCTAAAAATAGTATCGAACTTATTTTACTTGTCCAATGCACTCGTTGAAACGACGGTGGTAACGGATTAGCTAACAAGATCGCGTGTTTGGCCGTCAGGCTGAGGAGCCAGCTGCCTGTTAAGTTTAACAAAGGTTCTATCTGCGCCTATCCTTTTGCATCATTTTGCCCATATGCATGTCAGCTACTCTGAGGCTGACTAAACTATAGATGCAAATACTTGCGCAGTAGATAATTTGACTTGTTAGTAAGATGAGTACTCTTCGATGTTCAGTTTCTACAACCGCAACCAGATTGTTTAACAGAGTTGAACGCATCTGAGTATTTCGTTTGTAGGCTGTTCGATTACTGGAGTAACGATCCACGTCTGATCGTTGAGTTACGCGTAGCCCGAAAAACGGATCCCCAAATTGAAAACAAGATTGGACCCAACAATTTCTACGGTACTATTGAAAGGAAGCGCAAGTAATTATAATAAACGAACCAATCGTTCCCGTCGATTGTTTCTCAACAAAATCAGTAGGTTGCGAACAGAGCCGACAAGGTCAAAGGTGAACCGTCACGCGAATAGGCCAGATGGAGAATGGTTGCTTGTGCCGCAGACGATTAATGACCAGTTAGTGCAACGAAATAAAAATGGGTTGGTTAGGGCATATGAATCAAATGTCAAGCTGGAGGGAAACCCAGGAAACGCAAATAGAGGGAACGAATTTTCTCAATTCGGAGAGCAACAAACTTATGAATGGTTTTGCATATGTTCAACGCGATAAGAGTTGCAAACAGTGACTAACGTGCCACAACAAAGGAGAGAATATTTATGGTGGAGAAAGAAGTATAAAGACGGAAGGAGACATCGTTCTGATGTCCACAACAGTTTGCCACAAGATCGCCATTAATGTCTATTTCTCGTCACGTCGTCATTTTCCAACAAACGTGTTCTTTGTGGTTTGAACTCCACTTCAGAAACGTCAATCGTAGAAATAATCATTACATTTGCTGTCTCTTCGTACCCTGAAATGAATAACGTGGTAAACCAACCATCTTTTGCGGTCACAGCTCCCAAACTGAAATGGATTTGAAGTTACCTTGATGCGATTGCTTGTTCCTTTCAATTTCGTACGCTTGCGTTGAAATATGCACCATACTTTTTGCCAACATTGGGCCGCTGCTACCGTCAACTCGCCAGAACCATGAGTGGTTGGGTATGCTGTTTAAAAAACCTGTGGTATGAGGGTGCTCGAGTGTTAAATTGTTGCGAGTCGTTTTGATCGCTTCAAGAAGGCCTTCCTTGAGATGGGAGTAGGGACAGCTGAGTAGGCCTCCGTGAATTTACAATCAAGCTTGGGGCTCGGTTATAGTTCTGTCTATAATGACCAACCAAACTTATTGGTCATCTCGTTTGCCTCTTTTCATTGAACGATGGTTTGTTTGATGTAATTGAGTGACGTGCCATTTGTCTCGTGTCCGTAGTGTTGATTCTCTGTCTGATGCTGATCAGTTCCCGTGTTCTAACCACGTGCGCGTTGTAATGTATTATCTAATAAGGCGTAATCATTTGATCGTTATATTGCGTGGTTATTGCCGGGTATATTTGCTATGTTGATGTGTCGTTCGGGCAAATGATAGATTTCAACTGCTGTTGCAGGAATCATCTACGATTGTGTTCCTGTACTTTTCTTCTGTTCACCAGATTTGGATTTCGAACGAACACACACTGAAGCTTAAAGATTCACCGAGTATCTTAATTATGAATAACGAGACCCGCTTGTAGATTTATTAGAGGTCTAGTAGTGAAAGAACTCGTTTTTCGCTATATTTGAGTCAGTGATTAAGACCTAATGCATTCTACCGGCTGAACAATGTTCTCTCTGGATGCCTAGTAATCCAACATTTACATTCAATCCCAGTCTGTTGATCCAAAATAGGAATCGCCCAAATAATCCAAAGTATAGTTTGTTCCAGTGCAGCTGTAACATTACTAATACTGTCGTGTGTTTAAACGGTCACCGATTATTTTTGTGTGTTCAGTCGTCATGTCCATCGGAAGCTTGCTGTATGTTCACGCCCGTGAACATCGTTCATCAGTTTCAAGGGAAACTGTCACCTTTCATTCAGAACAGTTTAATACGGGCCGGGACATAAATAGGCCAATCAGCTTTTTTTCCCGATGATAACGAGTTGGGTACTGACTTCAAGTTTACTGTATCTGTGTCTACTCTTCAATTTCTTTTAAATTCTATCATCTCTTTGTGTTGCTCAGTCCCCGTGTAACCGTTGTTGTATTTTACTCGTATTAACCGTTGGACAGTGTCCCCGTGTGTCTGTATTTCTCTTTGCGTGAGTCGATGTAAATGAAGTGAAGCCTGGATTCGATCGACCAACGCAACTCTTCCCTGCGAATTCTTAGTGATTCCTTTACACTTTGATTCTCGAATTTCATTAATGTATGCGTTGATCTTCGCGGTGCTCGACCGTGCGTTCGGTGGACGTGCTTAACAAAAGTACGGGACGGGCCGTGTGATTTTAAGAATACGATCAGCAACGGCATGCAGGTACTAGTGTAGTGAGGAGGAACGATCGTACTATACTACTCACACCACTGCTATTCAGTAGTGGGGCCAGAGCATAGATTTTGACATTGAAGTAGCCGCAGGAAAAATACAAGAAGAAACATCGGAGTGCAGCATCGCATGAAATGGTTCTTGGTACGTAAAGGAACTGAGCATTGGCGTCTGTGGCAACCGTGACGTTCTGGGCCCAGTACCGTACGCAGATGAGTGTTTTTGTTTGTTGTCATGTTGAAACGCATAACCCGTGTTGCTTTCCTGAATAAATAACCCTTGCGCCATCCGTGTTCTTGGCTCACAACACTGATAGCTCTCAAACAACGAGGCCGGAAAAGCACAACATATCAGCTGGGCATGTATATTAATGAGAAGTCACTGTGTCATCCGAAAGGCAAACTGACTGCCATTAGATAGATCTCATTTCCAGCACGGAAATGGCTGAGTTACAGGTGGAAAAAGCAGTCAAATATTGCTAATTAAAGGATGACTTACCAGACAGGCACATTGACAGACTCCTAAAAACATTTACACATGACGTTATCACATGGTTGTTTCTATCTGCGGCTCATATGGGACAGTGTAAACATGGGTAATGTCCCATTTTATCACTGACAATCCGCGTACTGTCCAGTTTATTGCTTACTGAATATGCTTTAGTGTAACTGGTCATTTGTGCGCAACACAGTGCTCAATTATCTGGTAGCTAATTACCCACTTTTGTGCTCGTTACTTCTCCGACGGTAACATTGATTCTGTAACAGTTTGGACGTCGTGTTTAACATGTTATTGATAAATGGATTGAGAATAACACAACGTTATGAGCAAGTTGTAATGTTGAAACGTAGAGTATTACAACTTGCTCATAACGTCATGTTATTCTCAATCCATTTATCAATAACATCGATTCTCCGTTGTATCATTTCAGCCAAAACGGTTAGATCCTTCGTATCATGGATACTCATGATTCTGACGATTGTTGGTCTGCTTTTGCCAGCTGCAGCCTCTCTGATGGTTATCGGTATGTTTTCCAATTTGTATCTGCATTCATAATGATTCCACAGGGGTCTACTACTTGAAGGGGCATTTCTCACCAAGTCGCTACTAGGTATCGTGGATGTCCATTATCGGCAGTGCTATCAAAATGTTCTTCAGCAGAATTCTGGAAAATAAGTGTAATGTATCTTGGATAGTTCAACTACAAGTGTATCCTGATTAACCACGTGTCTCTTATCAGTGTTGTCCATAGTTTAAATCAGCTGTACGGAACAGTCACTAGCGTTAACGCATACTTAGGCAACGTTTATGGAATACATCGGTTCCGTTTCTGGCGTTTGCATCTAATCGGTATTCAGTGCTACGACTGCGTGGTGTGCAACCGATTGATCTTGGTCGGCTAAGAAATTGCGTTATCGTTTGCACACATCGCGATCTAAATCCGGTTTTGCAGAATGCAGAAAAGTCAAACGAAATTACATTCAGACGGAATCGCTAGCATTCCATTCAGACGTTGAGTCCATTACAGAGAACATAGGAATCTTATCATCGCACTCACCTTCAGCATGGAGCTGGTAATTGATGTTCCAAACATGAAATATAAACGGAGTGAACTGTTTACTTTTCAGCGGTAATGCAGTCGTCCTGTGCTACAGTATCATTAACATCAGGCCACATTGATAACTCGCGATCTGATAACCTTGAAGCTCTTCTGGTGGCACTCCAGGATCTTAAAGAAGGATTATGAGTAGACGAAAAATTGAAAAAACAATGATAACCATCAGTGAAGCTGCAATTGGCGAAAACCTAGATCAACATTCATCAGAATCAAAAGATACGATGTAAAGATGTACAACCCGGTTATCGCGGTGTAAATGCATACGTCAAAGTCGTCACAAGGATGTCTGAATTTACGGGGGCATCACGTGGTGTTTAGAACACCTTCTTAGACAAGTGGTGAGAGCACCACCAGTGAAAATGGAATAAAACAGATGGTGTGGGTTTACTGGCGGATGTTCTGTTACTGCATCAATTACGCATGCAATTTTAGTGGCTTGCTAGCTTGCGTAGTTTTCGTTTGAAATACAGTGGTCAACATATGCACACGTTGTTGTGATCTCGTAAGACGACTGAGACACTTCAACAGAAAATGGGTGATCAAGACCAAAGTTAACTGTACGTTAATGTTCAAACGGATGTGACTGCCCTGGGAAGTTAACGTTTGTTGTGCCTAGCCAGCTGTACCAGTAACAGGTAGTTTACGACTCCGTAGGGCCGGGTGTCGGACGAGATGCGCAGTGGTTGAAACTGCACTCGTGTAAACGCATGAATAAGCTTGGCTCTGGGTTGGTTTTACATGTTAAATTTGCAGTAGTTTGAATAGGATTATGAGCATGTTGGTAGGTGGAGGAGAATTATCTGTGCTAAATGCTACAGGCAAATTTCGTGATGTTGCGTCTAGTGCGGAATTTGCCTACAGAAGTTTGATGTTGTGGTGAGACGTTCTTTCCGCACCTTCAAAGTTGACAGGCTAAATGTGTTTGACTAGGAGGTGCTTCGAAAAAGCGTATGGAACTGGAAAAAACAAATCCGAGAACACCAGGTTTCTAATCGGAGCGTACGCATCCTTGCCAGTGACCGTGAAGAAATGCGGCATTTTCTTCTCTTTCATATATTTACGGATAATACACCAAATTTCGTAACGTTCCAGATATTCTTCGATTCCCCGTGTACTTAAGTGAGTGTTCAGATTTTTCAGACTGCAAAGTTCCACCATAAGAAATATACTGACCGTGACGTCAGTTGTAGTAGTTACGAATACATAATAGTAATCCAAACCCAGAGCTAGTTTTTACGCAGTAGTACTAACGCAACACGTTAGACAACGAAACCGTAGTGTAATTGTAACATGCAAGCTGGCCGTTTTCATTTTGATGCCCGTAGAACTTGTGGACCAACTTTAGGTCGACTTAGATACACCGGGGGGAACTTTGTCAGTCAAAATGCACTTGGGAAAGCTGTTTGAAGTTTGGTGTGAGCACTAAGCGGTAGGATGTTTACGTATCGAATACACATACGTTCAGTGTTGGTGGTAAAAAATGACGTGCATTATGATATATATATATATATATATATATATATACGCCCAAAATAAATAACGGAAGCTTTCAAAACGAGGATCATTGTGTTAAGCTGCTTACTATGGGCTAAAGTGCTCTGAAAACGGTTAGACTCATCTTTTCATTATAGGATTGCTGGTGAAAATGAGCTAGGAGAAGACGTTTACGAAACAGCCTCGTCAATTTTTGGTGAAATACCGAAAACAAAGCGATTTAAAAAGAAGTGCTCGTTAATATGGTCCATCAGTTTGCGAGTAAAGCTATTGGAAATGGAATGATCACTATCCGCGCTCACTGAGTTGTAGTGGATAACTAGGATCCTTCTTGACGTTCGTTCACTGACATTCCAAGATGTCTTTCCTGAAAAGCAATCGATGTGTGATTCCAGTAGACACCAAAATGAAAGAATTTGATAGTGTTTGGAAACAAACCGTTTATTTTCAAAAAGTTTAGGAAACATCAATTATTTCGACCTAAAAAGCAAGAAAGGTGGGCATATGCCTACTGAGAGACACTAAAAGGTGTCATGCAAAAAATGTGGGACATCGGCCACGATGTTTCTATTGGTTGACTTGGTTTTTGGAGTCCATGATTTGCACCCAAGCGATTTATACGTGGAGTTACGCAACGCAAGTGCTGCAACAACACTGAGAGTACATGTGCGGTAGTTAAACTTATAGGAATAGTGTTACTACAAAACGGTCGAAATAAACGCACGCTTATCGATAGAAACCATAGGACTAAGAGATACGGTTGATTCGGAGCAGTCATGACAACTCTCAACCAACAGTAAAATAGATGGTACGTTCACTAACTATGCGTGAATGTTTGTTCTGGGCATGTGTGTACGTTTATTGATTCATCCCACAGCTACCTGAATTGGTCACCTTGACAACTGCTAAAAATCACCGTTCAGACATCTTTTGTTTCTACAGTGTTTAAGCTGTATTTACTGCGCTATGTCTGTTTTATTCTTCTACCGAATAAACCTTTCTGTTGTCCTACTGTCATTCTTATTAAGCGATGGGTCTAGCAAGTTGTTGGCAGATATTAATTAATTGAATTATGGTAAGCTTCGTTAAGTCACCCTTACCATTTTGACATCCACCTACGGAAAATCCTACTGGTGAGTCATGATAAACACGCCATACAAGTATGCGTAAGAGTAGGATAGTGATATTCACTACCAATACCGTAGGGTTGTAAATGTTTCTCTACCACCCACGCCACAGTATATATCTATCTTGTCGGTCTTGCTGAAGTGCTTGTTATCTACCCTTTCGAATTAAGTGTATAAACACGGAATAATTAACTCAAAACGTAATAAGTTGGTAATCAGCAAACAATACTTCATCTCAACTTTCCATTTTCAGATGACCACTTTAAGTGGTATTAGTCATTCGGATTGCGAGAGACTGTAATAGCTGAATCAACCGATTGACAAGCGGACAGAAGTGTGATAACACTGAAAAACCATAGTGTAGATAAGAACGCTTTTGTTCATAGAGAGCTGAACAAAATTCTGTGCACTCACCTTCAGTTTGTGGCTTGAGAAAAATAAAGAAAGTGGTCGGAAACTGTAGTCAATAAGACCGAAGGACAAAAGACCCTAGTGTATCGGTTGACATATCACACAGGTTGTTACAACCTTGTGTTAGCAGAGGGACGCTTAATAATCTTAAGAATTTGCAAGTGGAAATGTTCTCCATTTTCTCACTGCACCGCTGCATGGTAGCCCTTTCAGCTAATCAACAGATAATAATGACTGGGCTATGTTGACGCCTGGGAGCGACAGTACATCAACCACGACATAAGTGACACCGTGTAGGTATGGCATGTCCGTGTTGGGACTGCGACGTATAGTCCAGCTGATTCCATGAGGAGAGTATAGATTGTGGTTGACTCAACCAACGAATGTTAAAGGTTCGTGGTCCGCCTGAGCAACGAAGTGTTGACCTCACAAAAGATGTCGAATGTAGCGGACTGCCGGGTGAATGGCAAGTGACTCGAGTCTAGAACTGCTGTACTTCTGTAGTGAGGAGGAGCGATCGTACTATACTACTCACACCACTGCTATTCAGTAGTGGAACCAGAGCATAGATTTTGACATTGAAGTAGCCGCAGGAAAAATACAAGAAGAAACATCGGAGTGCAGCATCGCATGAAATGGTTCTTGGTACGTAAAGGAACTGAGCATTGGCGTCTGTGGCAACCGTGACGTTCTGGGCCCAGTACCGTACGCAGATGAGTGTTTGTTGTCATGTTGAAACGCATAACGCGTGTTGCTTTCTTGAATAAATCACCCCTGTGCCATCCGTATTATTGGCTCAAAACACTCCGTTTGTGCTTTCTGAATCTTCTGCGGAAAAATGGTTGTGGGTCGATTTCGACGGGTTACGGATTACTCTAGAAATACACCAACGGTATGGAGGAGATGATCATTGGAAACACAATTAGTTGGGGTAAGTGACTCGACAGGGAGCTTTCTTTGCCGTTAAAAGAGTCACCTTAGCTTTCAGTAAGAGTTCCACGGATATAGGCTTTGAGTTGACTAAGTCTGCTTAAGGTTTTGAGATGCCTGTGCAGTGAGGAATGAATCACCGGTAATAGTTCAGTGCGCCAATGAGTCGTCGAAGTCGAGTCACTGNAACCCGGTTATCGCGGTGTAAATGCATACGTCAAAGTCGTCACAAGGATGTCTGAATTTACGGGGGCATCACGTGGTGTTTAGAACACCTTCTTAGACAAGTGGTGAGAGCACCACCAGTGAAAATGGAATAAAACAGATGGTGTGGGTTTACTGGCGGATGTTCTGTTACTGCATCAATTACGCATGCAATTTTAGTGGCTTGCTAGCTTGCGTAGTTTTCGTTTGAAATACAGTGGTCAACATATGCACACGTTGTTGTGATCTCGTAAGACGACTGAGACACTTCAACAGAAAATGGGTGATCAAGACCAAAGTTAACTGTACGTTAATGTTCAAACGGATGTGACTGCCCTGGGAAGTTAACGTTTGTTGTGCCTAGCCAGCTGTACCAGTAACAGGTAGTTTACGACTCCGTAGGGCCGGGTGTCGGACGAGATGCGCAGTGGTTGAAACTGCACTCGTGTAAACGCATGAATAAGCTTGGCTCTGGGTTGGTTTTACATGTTAAATTTGCAGTAGTTTGAATAGGATTATGAGCATGTTGGTAGGTGGAGGAGAATTATCTGTGCTAAATGCTACAGGCAAATTTCGTGATGTTGCGTCTAGTGCGGAATTTGCCTACAGAAGTTTGATGTTGTGGTGAGACGTTCTTTCCGCACCTTCAAAGTTGACAGGCTAAATGTGTTTGACTAGGAGGTGCTTCGAAAAAGCGTATGGAACTGGAAAAAACAAATCCGAGAACACCAGGTTTCTAATCGGAGCGTACGCATCCTTGCCAGTGACCGTGAAGAAATGCGGCATTTTCTTCTCTTTCATATATTTACGGATAATACACCAAATTTCGTAACGTTCCAGATATTCTTCGATTCCCCGTGTACTTAAGTGAGTGTTCAGATTTTTCAGACTGCAAAGTTCCACCATAAGAAATATACTGACCGTGACGTCAGTTGTAGTAGTTACGAATACATAATAGTAATCCAAACCCAGAGCTAGTTTTTACGCAGTAGTACTAACGCAACACGTTAGACAACGAAACCGTAGTGTAATTGTAACATGCAAGCTGGCCGTTTTCATTTTGATGCCCGTAGAACTTGTGGACCAACTTTAGGTCGACTTAGATACACCGGGGGGAACTTTGTCAGTCAAAATGCACTTGGGAAAGCTGTTTGAAGTTTGGTGTGAGCACTAAGCGGTAGGATGTTTACGTATCGAATACACATACGTTCAGTGTTGGTGGTAAAAAATGACGTGCATTATGATATATATATATATATATATATATATATACGCCCAAAATAAATAACGGAAGCTTTCAAAACGAGGATCATTGTGTTAAGCTGCTTACTATGGGCTAAAGTGCTCTGAAAACGGTTAGACTCATCTTTTCATTATAGGATTGCTGGTGAAAATGAGCTAGGAGAAGACGTTTACGAAACAGCCTCGTCAATTTTTGGTGAAATACCGAAAACAAAGCGATTTAAAAAGAAGTGCTCGTTAATATGGTCCATCAGTTTGCGAGTAAAGCTATTGGAAATGGAATGATCACTATCCGCGCTCACTGAGTTGTAGTGGATAACTAGGATCCTTCTTGACGTTCGTTCACTGACATTCCAAGATGTCTTTCCTGAAAAGCAATCGATGTGTGATTCCAGTAGACACCAAAATGAAAGAATTTGATAGTGTTTGGAAACAAACCGTTTATTTTCAAAAAGTTTAGGAAACATCAATTATTTCGACCTAAAAAGCAAGAAAGGTGGGCATATGCCTACTGAGAGACACTAAAAGGTGTCATGCAAAAAATGTGGGACATCGGCCACGATGTTTCTATTGGTTGACTTGGTTTTTGGAGTCCATGATTTGCACCCAAGCGATTTATACGTGGAGTTACGCAACGCAAGTGCTGCAACAACACTGAGAGTACATGTGCGGTAGTTAAACTTATAGGAATAGTGTTACTACAAAACGGTCGAAATAAACGCACGCTTATCGATAGAAACCATAGGACTAAGAGATACGGTTGATTCGGAGCAGTCATGACAACTCTCAACCAACAGTAAAATAGATGGTACGTTCACTAACTATGCGTGAATGTTTGTTCTGGGCATGTGTGTACGTTTATTGATTCATCCCACAGCTACCTGAATTGGTCACCTTGACAACTGCTAAAAATCACCGTTCAGACATCTTTTGTTTCTACAGTGTTTAAGCTGTATTTACTGCGCTATGTCTGTTTTATTCTTCTACCGAATAAACCTTTCTGTTGTCCTACTGTCATTCTTATTAAGCGATGGGTCTAGCAAGTTGTTGGCAGATATTAATTAATTGAATTATGGTAAGCTTCGTTAAGTCACCCTTACCATTTTGACATCCACCTACGGAAAATCCTACTGGTGAGTCATGATAAACACGCCATACAAGTATGCGTAAGAGTAGGATAGTGATATTCACTACCAATACCGTAGGGTTGTAAATGTTTCTCTACCACCCACGCCACAGTATATATCTATCTTGTCGGTCTTGCTGAAGTGCTTGTTATCTACCCTTTCGAATTAAGTGTATAAACACGGAATAATTAACTCAAAACGTAATAAGTTGGTAATCAGCAAACAATACTTCATCTCAACTTTCCATTTTCAGATGACCACTTTAAGTGGTATTAGTCATTCGGATTGCGAGAGACTGTAATAGCTGAATCAACCGATTGACAAGCGGACAGAAGTGTGATAACACTGAAAAACCATAGTGTAGATAAGAACGCTTTTGTTCATAGAGAGCTGAACAAAATTCTGTGCACTCACCTTCAGTTTGTGGCTTGAGAAAAATAAAGAAAGTGGTCGGAAACTGTAGTCAATAAGACCGAAGGACAAAAGACCCTAGTGTATCGGTTGACATATCACACAGGTTGTTACAACCTTGTGTTAGCAGAGGGACGCTTAATAATCTTAAGAATTTGCAAGTGGAAATGTTCTCCATTTTCTCACTGCACCGCTGCATGGTAGCCCTTTCAGCTAATCAACAGATAATAATGACTGGGCTATGTTGACGCCTGGGAGCGACAGTACATCAACCACGACATAAGTGACACCGTGTAGGTATGGCATGTCCGTGTTGGGACTGCGACGTATAGTCCAGCTGATTCCATGAGGAGAGTATAGATTGTGGTTGACTCAACCAACGAATGTTAAAGGTTCGTGGTCCGCCTGAGCAACGAAGTGTTGACCTCACAAAAGATGTCGAATGTAGCGGACTGCCGGGTGAATGGCAAGTGACTCGAGTCTAGAACTGCTGTACTTCTGTAGTGAGGAGGAGCGATCGTACTATACTACTCACACCACTGCTATTCAGTAGTGGAACCAGAGCATAGATTTTGACATTGAAGTAGCCGCAGGAAAAATACAAGAAGAAACATCGGAGTGCAGCATCGCATGAAATGGTTCTTGGTACGTAAAGGAACTGAGCATTGGCGTCTGTGGCAACCGTGACGTTCTGGGCCCAGTACCGTACGCAGATGAGTGTTTGTTGTCATGTTGAAACGCATAACGCGTGTTGCTTTCTTGAATAAATCACCCCTGTGCCATCCGTATTATTGGCTCAAAACACTCCGTTTGTGCTTTCTGAATCTTCTGCGGAAAAATGGTTGTGGGTCGATTTCGACGGGTTACGGATTACTCTAGAAATACACCAACGGTATGGAGGAGATGATCATTGGAAACACAATTAGTTGGGGTAAGTGACTCGACAGGGAGCTTTCTTTGCCGTTAAAAGAGTCACCTTAGCTTTCAGTAAGAGTTCCACGGATATAGGCTTTGAGTTGACTAAGTCTGCTTAAGGTTTTGAGATGCCTGTGCAGTGAGGAATGAATCACCGGTAATAGTTCAGTGCGCCAATGAGTCGTCGAAGTCGAGTCACTGTGATAGGATCGGGAAGGTTGGGATGGATGCAACTTTATCTGGAAGAGGCGTAACGCCTAGTTGGCGGATATGATATCCGAGGAAATCCAACGAACGAACCCCAAGAGTACACTCATTGCTTGAGACGGTCGAAAACAGAGTGAAGGTGTGGCCAGTATTCTTCGTCCGGGCGACTGGCTATTAGGACGTTGTCTACGCAAACATGTACGAACGAGGGTCTCCGCAGTATTTCATCCATGAAACGCTGGAATGTTTGAGTCTTGTTATAAAATTCGAATGGCATTTTTGTGAACTCCAAATGGTGTTGCTGTGGCCGATTTTGTGATATGCTTGTCGGCAACCTGGATGTGGTGGTAAACACATCAGGTCTAATTTAGATAAGATGTTGCCACTAGTGAGTCTGGAGGAAAACTCGTGGATGTGTGACATGGGGTATCCGTCCGGGATTGTTGGGCCGTTGAGAGCGCAATAATCCTCACATAGCTCCCAGCCACCGAAAGATTTCTTCTTAATCGTGTACAATGGTGATATCCAAGAGTGATTCGAATTGTGTTTACCTAAAGCTTACGTTCGACCTCAACTTTGCTCGTCATGAGACTGTCTCGACGTAACGGAAGTGACCGTGAAAGACTCTGGGACTGCATGTAGTGAGGTGGTGCATTAAGTTTCAAAAGCTGCTCAATGTGCCGGCAAGACCGAGTTAGTTATCGAAAATCTCTCAACAGTGTTGTGACTGTATTGTTGGAATAGCCAACCAGATATCAACTGATGCAACAATTGACTGGACGCCGTTAATTCAGTGTGCTATGGTTTTCTCAACTCCTTTACGCCTCTTTACGGTAACAGAACGATTCAATTGTGATGGAAACTAGATGCCACTAAACGGCGTTCGAAACTCGGCAAGCAGGAGTATCAACTTGAAACGTCTCCGGTGACTAACTTTGACAATGAGTGAGCCTTTTCCAAATGTTTGATGCGACTGGTGTGGTATATTGGCCAGGTTGAAGTCGATTGTTTAATTCAGGTGGAATGACTGATTCTAACTCTGGTGTCAAACAGAAACTTCAAACCTGGCGGCCGATCACTGACATGATGTAAGGGAACAGTACTTTGTGGTTTGTAACAGAATCACAAGTTACCGCAAAATCTAACAGTTACTGGTTTTTTGCACATAGGTACATCAGAAATTTGGATGGGAGGAATTTCATGTCAAAATTTAATAAAAATGGTTGAAATCATATTTCTAAACGATAATTAAAAAACCGCACACTTCAGTTAACTTCATATGCGTATTGATGTGAATCCATGTATAATTACATAGTTGCATACGCATATATGCTTTTGTGGGCTTATACACATGCGCACATTCACGTGCACGTAAACAAACCCTTTGAGATACGTACATAAATGTACATCGGAATATATACTTCCATATATATGTGAATATCCGTCTGTAGTTTTGTACATACGAATATGTGAGCATACATGCTTACGTATAAATCTTTCTGTGTGAACATATATCGGTTTACCCCTTTCTTACAAACATGGGTTGGTGCGAACACCATGCCAGAGAGATCGGCAGATCTGTTCAAATGAATGTAAGCTCGAATAGCTCAATTTCGTTGAGCAGATTCTCATTCAACTTGGCCATCACATACGTTTCACTTAAAAGCATTCAAAAGTAATCATTGGCCGACCACCTCCCACAACAGTATCTCGTAAGTCAGCTTACATATCGTTCCTCTTCATGGGTGATGATGTGGCACCCTTAATAAGACAAAAAATTGTCAACCTGAGCTGTACTTTTATGTTGGCTGAGCCCAATGTGCCGCACTCAGCCACATGCGTGCCTCCAAATTCAACAACATATCCAGTGCCACCGTTTACCATATCAAACCTTATTCATGAATTTACCCGCATTTGTGGACTACAATCCGTAGACCACACATTGAGGGCATTGTACATTCGAATCTCGCAGTACATTCCGTATCTGCCTCTAATTGCCAATCCAGGAACGGCTAAGAGTGTCAGTACAGAACGGTTGCTTGGATCTAGCCACATGATAAATCCCCTGATTGCACCCTAGTAACCCACTGTACTGGAGCTTTTAATGTTTTATCTCTCCATTTTCGAATCCTTGTTTTCCACAGTTTCTTGCCGTGTTCATATCACCTTTGCCTTTAGTTTGTTCGTGTGAATCTAACATGGATTGACCGACTGCATTCGTTGAATATGCCCGATTTAGTCATGAGAACAAACCGTACCAATTGCTACGCATTTGACCGAGTCAAACGGCCTGATCAATCCGACCGATTCATTCAAGCCAATCTATCGAATACGTGGGATACAATCGAAACAGGTCAAAGGTCGTATACTGTCAATTGCAGAGGCCATCGCAATTCGACTACACTCACCACCACTGTGCGCTCAAAAACGGCTAGTCAAAACATTGAACCTTCCATGGCCCTCTATGCAAACCCGGGATAGAATGATTGTATAGATGTGACACTTCTGTCGTAACCTTCGTACATTTCCCATGATCAGTGTTATGTGACTAAGCCTCATGACTCCAACCAGACAGACACTTGACTGACATCTCTTGCTCCAGTGGTATGTTATCTACTACCTTCATCGAGCCCATATAAATGTGTTATATTCAGTCCGATGATGAGACATCGGAAAACGAGCTTGTTTGCTACGCGTTTCTTCTCACGACTGCCTTCCATCCACCTCACTTGCTGAACAATTAGTGTAAGCATGGCAATTAAGTCGCTTACTCACCTACCTATTAACAATTCACACCCACTCTATTTCGTTGCCATCTCGTTTAAAAATCCATTGAAACAAAAGAAAACATTCAGGTTCCAGTCATGAGTGCTAACTTGGGCAATGCCTTTGGTTTTAGACTCCGGGTCGACACTTCTGAGACAACTGAAATGTGCGTATTACTCCCTCCAGTCAAGCTGCCTAACGGGAGGATTAATTTCCAGGGTCATCTAGCGCATTACTTTTTACATAACGGGAAAAGGACTTTGTATAGTATTAAAGCTGAAATATGTTGCAGCACACATCTAAACCAAACAAGTACGGTTACAGATAGATTCTGTCAAAAGGCTATATAATCAATGATTAATTTTAATGTCCACTCTTAGTGGTACCACAGAGGTTTCCGAAAGAATGATAGTAGTATTTTGTATTGAATGGCGCTGGCGCATAAGTGGACGGTTAGAAACATCTTATTTGAAATGAAAATGAACGTGGATCAGAGTCAACAGAACAGCAGTGATTAACAGGATTTCTTTTCTCAAATGGAAGAGGAGTACCAAAAGCCCCCTTTGCGGCCCATGTAACAGCAGCTGAAGTCAATTATTGATTCAAACGAACACGACCGCAGATCACAGACTTAAAAATCACGCGCACCGATTTCTGCTATCCAACACGACACCCAACACTACGCGTCAATACTGGAGGTCTGGTGATTCTTCAGGTTACGTTCACTCCATTCGTAACGTCTGTCGATAGGCTGAATGTTGAATAGTCGCGTCTGTAATGCAATGAACGTCCATAGATTTTGGATCCACTGAAAAACCGACTGCGATCCATAAGAAAAGACGGTCGTGCTGAAGGATCTCTTATACATAGATGTTAAATTGCAGTGAAGTGTTGAAAAAACTAAATGAAAGGAAATAATAACAAACCACGATGTTCTATCCACAAAGTTTACAAGTTCCGAGACCAGTGGTTCACGTGAATACTACCAATTGCAGCAAGTCACGTAATGATCAAGTGCAAGTGAAACCGAGATACACATAAACAAAAATTCAGCGTTGCGAGATAAAGGCCAATAAACTTCACAATAATAGGTCCCCACAAGAACACGATGTCAGGCTGTAGTAGTATATCGAGATTAACGTTCGCGGGAGAAATGATGTCGCACGCGTAATTCACCTGGTCGTGTCAGTCGTTGCAAGGAGGGCTCGCGATCACCACCAAGGAGATTTCAAATGTATAAAGAACGATCAACGAGAAAAAGTTAAGTCAATACAGGAGGTATGGTCTTCTAATTTCTATCAAACATACGACAGTCGTTGAACATTCAAGGCAGACAGCTGGTTTGACGACGGCCACGAAACCAGCATGGTTTCCAAAGACCCAGGTGATTGTGGTTTGATTGTTTATCATGACCGGGTTCAGTTGCCCTTATGGATACCTGCGGGAGAATTGAAATGCCAACCGAGACCACAAGCCACTAAAGTCTGATGAATTTCGTCTCGTCTAAAGGCAAGTAATTTTCCCGTCAGCTTCAATGCCGCGCCTAGAAAGTTGGATCCGTCATCGTTTTATATAATTTTCGGCACATACTGACAGCCAGTGAACCTCATCAGGGTCACTAAAAATGAATCCGTTGACATCTACTCTGCTACTTCTAAATGTATTTATTGTTCTCAAACAAGTGAATACGGGCATGTCTTTTATTAATGCTCTTCCCAATCTGAACCTCCAGAGGTCCAAAACAATTCGCACCGCATGCTGTGAACGTGGCACCACCAGCCGTTGTGCGATCAACGGGATGCAGTGCTGCCACTTGTTGGTACGGCTTTGCTGACAACATTTTGCACTTTCACACATTTTAGCAGCACGCGGTGCACACTAGCCATGCCTTGACAATCCAAAACCTCCTTCGGATGGACGATAAAACGTGACTAGCTCTCCATGTGACCTTCAACCTCATGAAAGTGTCTGATGGCCATATCCGTAACAATCCCACGGGGCGGCAGTATCATCATTCGAGTACCATGAGATAACCCGGTTGAAACCCTTCCACTGAGACACAGGACACCGTTTATGGCGACAGGCTTTAGTCGGGCCAGCGTACCCATCGGACTTTGGAGTGTTCTGTACAGTTCTCATTAATAGCGCTCTGCTGCTCCAGTCGAACGATGGATTCACAGGCCAGATTCCAGTTCCAACTAACACGAGGGACTCAGTATATTGGTACACTGTCGACCAGCCCTCATGCGAATAAAATACTTTTTATAGCGTATTAACCAATATATCACACGAAGTAGAGTGTACCAACGTGAATAACGCGAAACAGGCTTCACGTGACATTACGCGTTATTGACGCTGGCTACTGCCAGCACCTTCCTTAATTCCAGTTCCTTGCTTGAATCTGTTTGGACAGCTTGTCGGGTGGCCACGAATTCTCAAGTCCCCACAGAAAGGTCGGGCTATTTAGCCGCAGTGCGTATTTCTTGAGAACAAGCCTCGGAGGTTCTTCTCGAAGCTACGTCCGTTGGGGTTAACCCGAACGGAACATGTCGCCATTGACAGCCTTGGGCATAGTCACGAATTAGTTGAATGCGGTTGGCTATAAGAGTGACAAGATATGTTTCCCGAGTATTCCAGCACGATGACGAAATCCGTCCAAGACGTGATGTTTTCAAGGGATAACTCAAGTTCATTCACTGTAAAACTTATAAGGTTGGTGGTCAATACCACGGCTGTAAGTTCTGACCTAGGAATATACAAGGATTCTAAAGGTGTAGCCCGAGATTTTCATATCAGGAAGCAGCAAAAAATGCTGCCATCTCTTAACATGTCCCAGTGATACCGGACAGCTGCAGAGCCTGTCTCTGAGGCGTCAGAAAGCATATGTAACTCTGATCGCGTTGGCGTCTTACCGGGGAGTCTGAGACAACGTGGTAAAACAACTGAGTGTGTCGTAGCCATACCCGTGACCACCTTTCCTATTCTCCTTGGAACCTTTCCTCTAAGGGTGTGTCCAACTCAAAAGTCGCGACAGATAAACACTTAAGTAACTTCCGACCGTGGAGAACAAGTGATGACTAGAATCGCCAGGTCCAGTGTGGTTGACACGGATGTTCTTTCTTTCTATGGTATATTCATCAGCGCATCGACTGTATTAGACGTCCACTTAACCAATTTAAATCCATCTAAGAGGAGCATTCCTCGTAAGTCAGACGCTACACGCCTGGCACCCTCAAGTGTATCCATCGATATCAAGCAGTCGTCAGTGTGAAGTTTCGTTTACAATTTGACTAGCCAACTTACTAAATCAATATCCATTATCGATTGCAGTTTTCCTGAGCACGTATGATGAGCAGAATGGCGAAGAAATAGCCCCGAAAGGATGAACTATAATGTCGTATGTGTCCGGTGAACCAGACGTTGATTAATCGCTCCACCAAACGGAGCTCAATGCCAACCTTCACCTGCATTTTCCCTTTGTCTAAAGACAAGGCTGTTGAGCATTTTCGGAACCGTAACAATACACCCACTAGGTTGTTCGTCAGAAACTGGCTCTTGCAGCAAAACATTGTATCAATGAGATGTCCTCGTATTTCATCGCGCAGCCAAATAAATTTAACATATTCCCAGGTTTTCCGGATTCGACATCGGGTTGTGGACTAAGTAACACCGGCGGAATGTATTGTCCTTATTGACGTC
This sequence comes from Paragonimus kellicotti, assembly GCA_014220965.1. Taxonomy (NCBI): domain Eukaryota; kingdom Metazoa; phylum Platyhelminthes; class Trematoda; order Plagiorchiida; family Troglotrematidae; genus Paragonimus; species Paragonimus kellicotti. Next base: position 26,557 of record LOND01000087.1, read on the forward strand.
TACTCTCGACATATAGCCTTTGGCCAGATGTGCCTTAATAATCTCGTTATATTTATGTACCAGTGTGATAGCGCATACCCACTTGTCCAATACAGTATCGCTGGGAGATTTCTACTCCGGTAAATTCAGACGTTCCTGAGCCGTCCTTCGGTTATCAGGAAGGCTTACACTATCAAACCGCCACGGCAGGCCAATCTCGGACCGACTATCCTTGAGCGTTGCAGTGGACTCTGTAACACGCGTAACCCGTTGATCACCATAGGAATTAGTTGCGTCATCACACGATCCGCGCTCGATAAACTCTGCGATGAACATGCACTGAATCAACCGTTTTGGTTCAGTGTTGTTTTGCAAGGCCCGTCGGATCATTTTTGATGTATTTTTTCGGTCAGGGTTGAAAGGTGACCACGTTTTACTATCCTCCTAAAAATGAACTCCTTTGTTGATCTTTTTTTACTGGGGCTACTGCTACCGTGTCCAATACCGTTACCCAGTCTGACCCGCGTATATTTCCTAATAAAAACTTAAACATTTCCCTTTTGTAGTCTTGTAAGTACCTTGTAATTCCAATCATTTATCGATGTGCTGCGATTCAGCCAATGACCATTTGTTTGAGTGAGCTGATAGGGCTTTCCTTATTTTTGTTCAGTAACGATGCTTCGCTTTGCACATCAACGTTTTTGCACCACCTTTGCATGTTGTTCAAAATGATAAAAGTGACCTTGCAATACAATACAAATTTTGTGCGCACCGGTCTGCTCTTATCTCTGTGGTGCAGTCGCTTACGGATAATACACGGATCTTCCGCTCATTTTTCCAGTTGCGCCGTACTACGAACATCACCGCAGCTTTGATCACCCTTCGGCAGGCCACGGCAACCCCGTAATATAATATCCTTACTTTCGGGGTACTGGCAATTTGGAATATTGTGATGGTCATCTTAAACATCTTCTGTGAGTCAAATTCTTTGAGTGTCGTAACTTTCTGAAGTCCCGTTGCTGTTCTGTTCCATTCGTTCGTTTTGTTGTTACCGATAGCCTAGTGAGATACGCTTGCATTCACTTAAGCTATTCAGTAACTCGTTTTTAACCTCCACAAGCTCAACTCCGTTTTATCGTCCTCTATTACTGAGCAGGTGCCGAGTTGTCGAATTTGTTGTACGGGCACATTCTTTGTTCAACTTTCTGAGGATTTTTCACATTCGAGGTGAGAGATTTAATTTTCTCGTATATTTATTCAATTAGTGACCTGTTACGCTTAACTTGTACGAACACCTCATTAACCGTTTCAAAGATATATTAGCTTCTCTGCTGTTACATTTATTGTATTGCGCGTAACTGGGTATGAACTTGAGTCTTTGGCGAACGATTCAACACTCAGCGCCATTGAAACAGTGAACTGCAACCTTGCCGTTCGTTGACAGCGACATAGTGTCTCGCAAACTTCAACCCAAAATGACCTTCACATCATACGTCTGACGCCTGTCACCTACCCGTTTGTCTGTTACTGAATTTGCCTTGGGTACATCGCAGCCTATCAGTAAGCCAACTTTTTCCCTCAACGAGATAGCAGACACGTCGGCCAAGTGAGGCCAACGCTGAACGTCCTCTCAGATATGGTTTCAGCTTGTTCAACCGGAAGACCCATGACACTAAAGACCTTGTTGACCTTGATCCTACCACCATCATCTAAAGACCTAACTTACAGACTCGGCTGTTGATGTTCAGTAATATCCCTCTTATTTAATGTACGAACGCTTAGCTTTCACCTGCTTGCTGAGAGCCCCATTCGCTGGACTAAGACTCATCCATGTTTATGGTGTCACAGTCGTTATATAGAAAGCCATACGGTTCAACCGTCCCAACTCCACCAATTAAACTGATAGGTACAAAGCAGAGACAAACTCATCTACCATACAAAGAGATGGTTCCATATTTCAGCCCCAAAACAGCGCGCGAGAAAAGACCAACAAATAAAGCAACGTCAGTGGATGCAGAACTGACGGAACGAACACAAAACAGCTAGCAGGCGATCCAAACCATTGAACAACTTGACCGATGACCTTTATTACAGATCTGTTGTGCACTGCGGTATATTTTGATTGGAGACCTGTTTTGGCCTTGATTTCACCTTCCACGATTTATACTCAAGATTGGCCCACCTTCTTAGGGGAATGCAAGATGTATTTTTATACGTGGGTAGTGATGTTTTGCCTGTTAAAGGTGCGTACTCAAATATTGATGGAAGCGTATCTTTGCGGCTGGCGTGCTCATATGCTGGGTCATTCGTGGCACAACAATGTTCTCGAAGCCTTTCATTGATCCACGTCATGTCTGATTGGAGGATGTTTATTGTATTCGTATTCTGGTACTATCAACAGTAAGCCCTACAGGCTATAACAGCGACAGAGAGAGTACGTGACTCGGTAAACGTACAAACCATACTTGTCCCATTTGCAAGCGGTAGCGTCATTCTTATGTGCGTGGACGAATGAGTCGTTGGTCGTTGAAGGCGCGACCAATCAGAACGCAGCTTGAGTCTCAGCACGAGTGTGGGACACACAGGCGGCCTTGACGTGTATACAACAATATTAGCTTACCGAACAGATCGTTGATCCCCAGCCTACGTACGCCTGCATGTTGGTAATGTACAACCCACGACTGACCAGGCCTTCGTTTCTGTCTACTCTAGCATGCCATCCTCCCGTGCATTTGTTCCTCCTGCTACGACGCAAAAGAGCTGCTTGGTGATGCCCTACTTCTGTGGCATTGATGCAACAACCATACAGATGGCGAAGCGAGGCAAGATAAACACAAACAACAGAGAGACAGTGTCGGCCTGTGTTGTGAAAATTTATGGCCTGTGATGACTTCAGGTTGCTGGCTCAAAGGTTGCAAACGGCTTTATGTATTGGTTACGTGTCTACTGCGTGGAATAATAAAAATTCAGCCAATCCGGAGTGTTCTCATTACTTTGTTTCCAGTGGCGAGCCATTCGCGACTCATATACCGGGAGAATGTGGGGTGATTGGCAACTCTGTCTCACGTTCCCTAACTGGTTGCTTTACGTAATGTTGCCTATGAAGTACTTGTAATCTAATATACAACGAAGTAACCGTATCAACAGCTTCTAATCTTCTATATCTACTGCGTTTGGTTAGAGCTAGTTCGATACTTACCATTAGTCTCATACGTTTGATTACTATATAGTCACTTCATATATCTTCGTTATTGCGGGCTGATGTGCGTTTCTGAATGTTTGTTTCCTTCCGAATTCCCTAAACGGTCTGACGAATCAGTTTATTTATTGACTGTTAAATTGGCATGGATCTGTTATTTTTTTCATCGCTCTCGTGTGGTTTTTGACAAATATTTTAAAAGCCTCTTGATGCAGTGGGTTACATGCTGATGGTTTTGGCTGACATTCATCCCTCTTGCTCTCATTGCACACTGTGGTTATTGCCTTATTGGTTAGTGTGGTTGGGATGAATGTTCATGCTATACTACCCCCAGCAGTCAGGCGGAGCCACGCATTTATGTATTAGAGTAACCGGAGGGTAATGCAAGAATCACAGATGGCATCCAGGCAAGAAACGGTGTTTTCCACACATGGAGTTAGGATCAACAACCATGGTTTCCGAGATTGTCGCCATGTACAACTGAGTCTTTGTGTTTGGGGCAACGTTGGATCGCACACTATCGGATTTGATTCTCTAAGCAAATAAATCTTGTGCTACTATCGGTCTTGGCTCACCAAAGCTGATGATGTAATAGAATTAAAGATGAAAACTCTATAACCGCAGCCATTCCAGACCTGAGGAGTTCATTGAAGTGGTCGGTGTAAGGACTGACCGGACAAGGCTGGCCGCCCTGCAGATGCTCCACAGTGGCAGAATGAAGAGGCCCCGGAAAGATGGATTGGGCCGTCGTGAAGGAGTCACTGATCGCCGGGCTCTGTAGCCCAGCCGACCGTCTGGAGGTAATGCGACGGTTCAGGTAAACAGGATTTGGCCCCAGAGGTGACGTTCTAGGTTACGCATGTCACTGTGGACAGCGTTTTCAACAGCCCTCTAGGAGTTGTTCTGGGTTACGGAACGTGCCATGCTGGCTGGTTAGTTCTTGAGGGGAAGCCATCAGTAGTTTGAGAGGGGCTCAGGACCACTTTGGTCTGATGAATGGACGAATTTGCTGACCCGGTTCGTCAGTTGCTTCAGGAAAACCCCCCTGACAATTAACCAGTTGCCGGGCAAACGAACCAAGTGGACTGGACGGCCCTCGAATTGCAGTAGAAAAGTTTGGTCTGGGATTAACAGTTTTGAATGTAGGGAAAAAAGAGGAGAATCATGGGAAGTCTACCACATATGTGGAAGATTTGGACGCTGGCAAAGTCTTTGTCCGCTGGACAGGAAAAAGTTCTACCTAGATAAACATTACGCCGACTGTTTTTTGTTTGGGACAGTGAACCCGGTAACTGATGCAGTTGGTAGGATATCATTCCAAGTATGAATGGAAATCTATGGTAGTTGGGAATGTTGTCTGATTGACACTCGGACGGTAATTTTATCAGTTGGGCTAAGGCCTTGGAAGAACATAGAGTCATGTGCAACGGTCATTTGAAAAATCGGTGGATTTATTCCCAAAGTTAATGACCCGGCAGAATGTGACGTTTGAATCGGTAATAACGTAATCAAAAGGTTTTTCGTTATTTCTACCGACGCATGTTGGACCATAGTGGAATCGACTTTTCTTTACCTCTCCAAAGCCGTCATAAGTCTTAAACATGATAAGCTCGTGACGAAATGTGTTGTGGCTCTACTAATGAAGAAGTGCAAAACACGACCTGCACAATTTGGAGCGAACGCGCTTAAATTGATTACACACTGTGACAACCAGCTGATGGAGTAAGTGATACGCAATTTACGAGGGTTCTGTATTATATTAGTATATTCCTTCTCGCTTTCATCTTCCACCGTTTGCACTAATCTGCTGTTGGATAAGGGTAGAGTATCACAGTATTCTAACTGACTTGTAGTGGACAAGTGGGTATACGCTAGACCCTCGTCCACTAACAATTTAAAACGCCTTTCCTGAAGAGCAATCGAAACGTAGTCCCAACAGGCATCGAACTAAAGAACGCAGTAGGGTTTGGAAACAAACCGTATATTTCCAGCAATGTTTGGGAATGCGATAAGCAGTTAGTTCTAGCTCAGTCTGCAATCAACGGCCGCAACCAAGCGAACAGAGAAAAGAAGCGCTGGAGAAGGTCCGGGTTAAACGACCTTGAAGAATGGAATAGTAGATGAGTCGTTAGGGAAAGGACAAGCGTTCGCTGCGTGCAATTAGTTGCACGACTGAAGAAAGTGGCACTGAGTTCATATCAGGCCTCCTATAGCAGTCGTACACAGAATCATGCGTACAGAACAAGCAAGCGGGAAAACGGTTGCAGCCGGGATCCTTAGAGAAGCCACACGATCGCTGGTCACCACATGCCGCACAGTGATCAAATGAAGGCATTATAATACGAGGAACATATAGAGGTAACAAATAGATACAAAGACACGTTCAAATTAAGTCCAATGCACGTATGTAAAATCAAGCGACCCACAGATAAGGTAAAGTTTTGGGGTTGGGAACGTGACAACATTAGGAAACAGACCGCTTTGGAAAGTAGATTCGGACGACGCCAGAGATGTATTATCTAAATGTGACTTAGAAATCAACGTTTGGCTTCAGATGGTCAACAATCATAATATTTGTTCCTTGTGTAATTAAGTTACCAGGTAAAATTTCAACGAGACCTGCAAAGCTAACGAGTGTGCGTGGAAAATCTCATTTACTGTTGCGGCAACGATTAGGGCTAGAGGGTAGGTGGGCATACAGACAAAGTGTGGTTCAGGTTAACGAAGAAGCGTATGCAAATGAGCATAGGAAATAAAGTAAAAAGGATACCACTAGTGCCAAACCTCACAGTACTTCCCAGCAGAACGGTTGTGGAATAAAAAGAAACGAATGTGAGCAGTAGAAAAGCGAAAAGCGAAGGATTTATTGGTACATCACACAGCTTATCCTCTCGAATGTTTCAACTACCGGATGAACCTCTCTCTGCAGAGTGTGACCTGCAAGCGAGTGTGATACAGCTGTGAACGTAGAAGGGTTGTTTGCGGCCAACATCTAATCAAATAAGATGAGTTCTTTTCCATTTAAGCTGGTTTAGGTCAATCAGCGACTGTGATTTCCTTCCCTCAAACTTTTCACCAGTGACTGTCTCGAAAGTGCAGTGACTTCATGGATGTAGTTTACCTTGACGAAATCTTAGCACTAGGACACAAATCTACGGTCGGGTTATTCCAGAGATTTTTGTTCTCCGCGTTGCCGTTGAGTAGTCAATGTTAACTGAAGAGTGGACAAGTGCTGAAGTATACGCGAAATGCAGTCCCTGACTCGGTCAAGTTTTGTTAAAAGTTAGGCCAATCCTCCAGGAATGGGTTGAGCTTTACCGAAAGATAACTTAAGGATGGCACAATCAAGGTCATCCCCAAAGGTCGACCAGACACGGAGGGAAAAATCTACGGCAAATTCCCGCGTCATCCTGTGGATCGAACTGGGTTATAAAAGAGGCTTAAAGATACCGATAGAAGCGTTCTACTCATCTGATAGCGCAACGATTGTAAAACATCGTAATGGTGTGGGAGAAATCCGGTGTAGTGACCTGGAGATAACCCCGGTCTGCCTGCTGTACGATGTGTAAAATTCTTCCCAAAATCATAGTTCACATTGTACATAGGATCTTAAGGATCTTTGTCTGCCGTCTGCTTGTTGCATGCGACCGCGTTTGTTTGTTTGCATGCTTGTCGGTCTATGCGCGCCAATGGCGCCTCAGCACTTTCCGGCTTGATCGCGCGCTCGACGGTCGGATCCTCAACCTCCCTAGCTATCTTCGCGTATCGGTGTCGTCTAGCACTGATCGAGACCTATTGTAATATTCGTATAATATACTTTGGGTCTCCCGCAATTATTGTTTTTATTTCGCGTCTGGTATTATTGAGTATACCTGGGAAGGCGTTAATTTAATGCACGTACGCACTAAACCAGTACCTGCGTTAACGTGCGAATGATGGCAGACTGTAATTGGAGGCCACAGACTCCGACGACTCAGTGTACCTCGCTCAATACCACACTTCAGTTATCCTACAATTTTTTGTACCCTGTTTTCACGGAAACCTTATCAACAGGTGTACCCTGCTGTAGCCGCGCTTGATAAAACCCTTCCTAGATGTTTCTGATACCATATCTATCGAATCTTGCCTGTGTGTAACACCACCTTTATCTGACGAGCCCGAATAAAATTGATCAATTTTACGTGTTGGTTTACTAGCCTCGAGGTTGCTGTGTTTCTTATCTGTATGAGGTGGGACCGAAGCTAAATCCGCGCGCACTTTGTTTTTCATCACAGCTGACCACCTATTGTTATCTTTCGTTGCCGAACGAATGATTTATGCACTCTACAAAATGAGGACGTCCCAACTGAAGACCGACGGAGTGACGGAACCGCGACAGTTGTCACAGATTCTCCGTAAATAATTCTTAGTAATTCCGACGTGTACACCATGATTTGGCGATCCCATCATCATACGGCAAAGAAGAGTATCAAGGAAACAAGCAGGAAGGAACACAGGTCAGCTGAAGAGTGTATTACCAGCGGAAAAACGAAAGCACTTGGCATCATGCCCAGGGCGAACAAACAACATTTCTGCTGGCCAGCCATCAACTGTTGCGCTCTCAGCCGATGTTCAAAACGTTTGTTCTCAGTGTACCATACCTGAGATGAAACTGTACTGGAATGATGCACATCGACCAATTTCCTCTTTCGCGGTAAAAAAAATGTCCTTTTTGTTTTCTTCTGAGTGGGCTTGAAGCTGTGTTCTGGATAGCTTGTTAGTGGACACAGATGGCCCTGATACCACCCACAAAAACCACCGACGGCCTTTAAACTCTCTCACGCTTCGAACACAGTGGCAACAACATACAAGACACCACCAACGTCTACAGAAGGTTGGTACCTTTGTCAGATACCCCCCTGGCCTTGCTTAGTCGACACATAGGATGAGTCCACCGAGTAGAAAAGACAAGCGGATGGTAAAGTGAGGGTTATTCGGAGTGTTTGTCACGAACCTCGAAAGTGGCTTATTTTTACAATTCCAGTAATGTTTGACGTAGTGTTGCAGCTTGCATAGTAACTCGGGAGGATTGACTTCACTCTGTAGACGCCAAAGGCGCCAATCTCCGTGCTACATAGCGAAAAAATTGCCTCTTAATCGTCGGACTTGGTGGTGCAAACAACGACACAAATATCGAGTTCCTTCGGATGCCAGCTCTCTCGGATTTCGTTCACGGCGAGCAGATTTGGTAAGTTGATCACACTTCCTTCACTGAAGCCAGCGTTACACAACTTCAGACAAGGGGAAGTTAAATTATGCATCTATCTCACTGACAATCAGTACAATTTTACCTTACTCGCCTTTTAGCAGGAAAACCATCATCGTGCGAATTTTGGTTTCAGGTGCATCTCGCAAATCAGTTAGACCGGAGGTGATTGAGCGATTCGGTCAGCACAATTTTCAGCCGCGCAATCTACCTCTAACCAAAGTTGATGGTTCACCCCGAGTTTTCCAAAGGTCACTGACATCCGCGATGAGAATAGTCAATGAGATCCTACGACCAAAGTTCGTGGCAGCCCAAAATGTCCTAATAAGCCGTATAGCTGTCGTTGATCTCTGTTTCTCCCGGACGTCTAGTAGTTGCTCAAGCAACGCTTAGTTTACTCGCAACGCTTGTCGATAGATTGGACTTAGAATAGTCACGTCTGTATGCAATGAGCCACTATAACTTCTAAGCCGGTTAAGTAACCCATTCAGATCCAAAAGGGACGGTCGTATCGGCGAGTTTCTTATTAATAAGGCGCTAAGTTGCAAGAAAGTTAATACAAACTAAACACAAGGAAGCGAAAACAAGCCTCGATATTGAATCCACCCGACCTACAAGTTCTGAGACCAACGGTTCACGCGAATATGATCAAATGCAACAGCCGCATGATGGCGGAGAGATCAAGCGCAAATGAAACCAGGGTACATATAAACAAAGGTCCAGCAATGGGAAGCAAGGAAGAAGGGCACGCGAGAACAACTTCCCACAAATAAACGATATCAAGATTAGACATCCGGATTAACGCGCGCAGATTGAACGTTGACGTTAGTCTTTGCAACGAAAGCTCGCAATCACTACGAAGAAGAGTTGCAATGCACGGAAAAGGATCAGGGAGAGAGGAATTAATAAAGGCAGGGAACGTAGTTACCGACTTTCTATAAAACACGTAACAACATGTGCACATTCAACGCAAGCAGCTACTTTAACAAGTATTAGGACAGTTAACTTTGGGTCTGCCGGAAACGGACGAAAAAACGGAGGAAATGTTGATAAGGAGGCTGTTTACCCAGATTTTGCCGCCGAAGTATCAGGATAATGCTTGGTTGGCCGATTCTGGTAGAATCACAGATATCGAGCGGATGGTCGGAATTACGTAGCGTATACTTGCACGGACGAAACTTGTACGACTAGAAGTCAGGGAACCGAAGAGAATATAATTCAGTTGGTATGAGCAGTGAAAGTTTGGGAAGGAATATGGAACCAAGAAGACCGTACGTCGGATGGGCACGTGGGTAACCATACTTTAATAGCCGCTTTGTTTGTAATGCGTTCGGATACTTCGCCTGCCATTGTTCTAATCGACGTTTTTCTTCTTTTCCTGTGCTACCGAGTTGTCATAGGGGCGTTCCACGGGTGAAAGTACTGGTTGGAGGAAAACAAAGTATTGTGGTAGTAGATGCTGAGGCTAGGGCGTTAACTATAGGCAAAACACTGGGATTGCCCATAAAATTCAATACCTGGAGTGTATTTGAAATCGGAGAGATGGCGCTGAAGCTACTAGAGACACAGAATGTTAAAATTCAGACAGGTGGGGCCTGACCACGACACACCGTACTAGTAATTTACGGTGCAAAACTGACCATAATAGGTGTCAACCTGTTGTGTTGACTGAAGACCGGGGAGAGTAAGCTGCATACTGATAGTGATCACTGGAATTCTGTCGCAAATAGACGACTGAACACTGTCGATGGGGTAGGGTTGCTGCGAACTCTCTGCCAGTGTACCTATTCCCTGTTATCAGTCTACGTGTGGTGAGTTCGCTCATTTGTCTTGTGATGCAGATGACTGGTACGGATTCTATACATGGATGGAACATTCGATAGACCTGCAACCGGGCACAGAATGCGGACCGACATACCGGATTATACCTTTTAAGTTGATCCCAGAAATAGAGAGGCGGCTTAGGGAAATTGCTGGAGGATGGAATAATTCCACAGGACAAGCAGCCCATTTTCGTCACCGGTCGTGTTGACTAGGAAGGCGGATGGACCTACCGATTTTGCGTCGATTTCAGAGAGCTGAACCGAGTGACGATCAAAGACGCGTTCCCGATGCCTCAGATGGAAGGAGGTAATCGCACATCTGTACGAAGCTAAAATAATGTCTTTCACGGACCTCCGTTCCGGTTATTGACAACTAACAGTGGAACAGAGGAGCGGCGAAAGCCGTCTTTCATGTGAGTGGACAACGGTACAAATTATTTCGGGTACCTTTCGGCCTTTGCAACACCTCAGCGACCTTCAGACGTCTCTTGCATTACATTTTGGAGGATCACGAAGGAGTAGCCGTGTATGGGGGCCAAACCGTTATATTCTCCAATACGATTTCGGAACACAAAAGCTACAAGCAATACTAAGACGAATCGATGCAGCCGACTTAAAACCATGCAGTGAGAAGTGCCAAATAGGCAGCAGTTCAATCATTTGCATTGCGACACACGGTTGGCAACGAAGAAATTCAACCACTGCCAGAGAATTTGACAACCATCAAGAATTTTCTAGTCTCAAAATCGAAGCGGTAGCTGAGGTTCCGTCTTGGAACCGTTGAGTAAAATTCGAAATTCATCCCGGATGTCTCGCAGAAAGCATATCCACTCTTCTAGCTGCTGGAGAAAAAGGAGAATATTGTGCTGACTGAGGTGGCGTTCAAACAACTCAGGCAGGTAGCTACCTAAGATCGACGATGTCTGACGATCCCCAAACCGAATGACACATTCATAGCGTCGAATGGTGTAAGCGATACCTGAATCGATGCTGTTCTTTCACAACCGTCGGGGACAATTGAGTGTGCCAGTCGAGTACTGACGGAAGCAGAGAGGAAAGTATTCCACCACGGAGAAAGAATGCCTAGCTATCGTCTGGACACTAGACTGCTGGAGGATCTACATGTTGGTGACCGTTTTGAGGCGGATCACAAACCTCTGACCTGGCTGAAAAAAGCGAAGGATTAATGCGGACGGCTGGGATACTAGGCACTTAGACTGCAGCAGTTCAGGTTTACCGTTGGAAGTGTCAACGGCAAACACAGTAAGGTACCTGACTCATTGTCACGACAACTACAGGAACATGAACTGCCAACCCCAGTCCTACCGGCAAATGCAGTGCCAGTTGTCAACAAAGAGGTACCGGTCAATCAACAAGGCCCAGGCAGGAATCAAACTCAAGACTTCGACTTCGGAGCATAATGACCGCTGAAACCGGCTATATATGAAGAATGGCTAACTCGTCGTCAATATTGATGTGCAGAGTGAGCCGAGACCACAAAGACTGTCGTTTGTTTCAATTGATCGGACAGTACACGTGATTCGACTGGCATATCCGGGTGTCCACATGGGGTAATATGAACTGTTGGATCTACCGTGGCAGGGGGTATACTGACCCACGATGAGGAAACTTGTTGCTTTACCTCATCCATCCGCCTCAGCTCCACATGAAAGCGGTATTTCCTGCTAGATTTTTCCATCAGGAGAGCAAGTCATTTGTAAGGACTGCTGGATTTTTCGATAACATTCTCATTCAACATGTTCTCTACTTGCCGCCTCACTTCCACCTCAGTGTGAACCGGTATCCTCGCGGGTCCGTGTAGGCACAGTGTCCTTGCCGTTAGCATTTCACGTGCAATTCAGCTGTAAAAGCTGTGGGGACGATCGATTTTGTGGATAATCCGGTGTATTTCTTAACTACAGACTGGAACGAAGGGCTTGTGCAAAATGAGTGTTTTGGGAGTGATTAGGTGGTAGACGCCATTTACTTGCTGCTCAGTGGGTATCAGTGAACCGTACCAAACTGACAGTTCCTAGAGCTTCAGATAAACCACAGCACTTGTTGCAGTGAAGGGTTGCCTGTCCCGTTTTGGGAGGACACAACGAAATGGTGCTTCACAACATGATCGCCAACACGCAGCTCAAATACCTCCACGCCCTTATTAAGCAGACTGTGACCACCAACTGTTCAGACTATCATAGATGTTGATAGTACGTCTTCCTTCCATCTACGAACATTCGACATACAAAGCATTGCCGTATCAACCAGGCACCTTTCTAACTTCCATTCAACTTCAACCCTGATATGTACAGTCTTCTCACAAAAGTTCCCACTACTGGTTGACTCAACCCAATTTCCAGCTTCAAACCGCTGGGGTGAACAGTCCTCTTTCCAATATCATTTCCCACCACAACTGGAGCTGTTCCCTTTTGTTCGTTCTCAGCGCAGTTACATCTGCTCTCTGCTTCACTACTGCCATCTGCATTTCCTCCCGCGTCTTCTTGCCAGCATACTTGTTCGCATCCATTGAGGCGACAAATATAAGTAACCTTCGCAAGGTCATCAAAATCCATCCCCCGGGTGACATAGACATTTCGACTTGGTAGCAAACAGCCACCGGGAGAACTTTAACTGCCGCCAGGATTTTTGATCCAATTTTGATAGTGCCCTATCCAATAATCCCCAATGGGTCTGTCTCACTAGATGGTCATCATATTGACACCGCCACAACCGTTCAAGATCTAGGAATATGATATTCAAACTCCTCCAATTTCTCCGAACAAGTACGCTTTCAGGTAGCAAAAGCTAAAAGGACAATAGGCTGTATCAAAT
>LOND01000087.1:42442-57944 GCA_014220965.1 Paragonimus kellicotti
AGCCACGGTCGCATCTTCTCGATCTCCTCCGCAGTCAAACGGCGCCTTGAGGTTTCATATTGTGCAGCAAATGACGTCGCAGGGGTGGTTGTGCACCATGAAGAACTTGGTGACGCGAAATCCTCCTCCGTCGAGGTTGCGGTTGACGTTGAAGAAGGCTGAACAGCCGGTTTGTCCACTGGCTCTCTCTCGAATGCCACACGATGAGCGTAGCACGCTTAGCCTACGGACGCATGCGTACACGCGTCTCCTATGATCACCGACCGCAGGTTCGGTTGATCGAATGCAATAGGAAGAGCCGGACTGAACTTCAAAACGTTTCAGCTCAGCTCCAATTGCATTCAAGTCTGGGAACTGTCGTGGAGACACGACACTACCGAAGTGCTCCTGAAACGAGACAGACAGATTAACAACGTTCACGCTCATGCTTTAGGTTCGAGAGAAGGCATCCTTCCGACGTATACTGCACATTTATTGCGAGTGCGGACCAATGACGACTAGCGCATTTTGGACACACATGATTGGTCCACAGGGTGCGTGATGGGGTAGAGAGGAAACCGTGTCATAGGAAGGGGGCATACCTGATGGGGGGACCGCTTCATGTAGCTGTAGCGTACAGCTTTACATGTGATCCACTCCGCATTTCTCCATTTAACGCGTAAGATTGTGCTCTTTTTCTCACTCTTGAAAACATCTGCTATGCGAGGAAATTTTCCGCGATGAACGGACGTTAGAAACCCCATATTGACCGAGCAGTTCGCGACAGTTTCAACTTTTTGACGTTTTGGAACAATCCGAAGAAGTCCTGCGCTGGAGTTTGCTCAATTCTTCGCCGGATTTTGGAAATTCCCGTCCTCCCTTGCCCGAGCCGAATTGCTTCAAAATTTTCCGTAGCCAATTATGTCAAATAATGGCGGAATCCCTCGAAGATGCATTTGCACGTATTTCCCGGCATGACCTTGAAATATTTGAAACATCGTCCCCCACATAACCTTGTATAAGAAAAATTAGTGTAACATCTCATCTTTTGAACAGAATCTGAGGAATGAGCGAACTATTTCTCTTACTGATGTGTGTATCAAACTTTCGTAAACCGCAACCTATCTCTGTCTGATTATGCATTCTTTTGTCAGCAGACTTCATGTTTGTCTTACAATGTAAACATTTGTTGATTTGTAACGCCTGTAATTATCTGTCATGATCGCGCACATCCGAGCGTGTCTCTCACGAATGCGTTGAGAAATATATATTATTATTATTATTATTAATCCTTACACGATGACGGAAACACGGACTGATCGGGTCGTTGTTGAAGCCTGGCCGCCTCTAACAAATACATGACCTCCCGATGGTTCGCCGGGCTGTCAAACGCAGCCGTCAATTACCTCTTTACTGCCGCTCATCTGCGCTACGGCAAACGCTGTCCTCGCTTTGCTCTTCACCGGCGTTCGCAGGGCATCCAGTTTTTCACGAGCACTTTTGACCCCGACCACCTCGGCCACGTTTTTTGAGCACTCGGGAATCGCCGGAACGTCGCTGGTTTTAAACATTCGTTGCTAGATTATCTCCATCCTCGCGTTCTTCACGACACAAGTTATTGTGGCTGCAAGAGACGTCCAGCCTTCTGAGTTTTACACTGTGGGATATTCACTGTAATTCGGTAAAGTCATAGTGCAGCCAACTCAAACACTGCTTTGACTGGCAGCTGGTTATTCATATCCTTGGCAACAGTTTAGCCGCATTCACATTGCCGACAAGCCATTTATGGTTTACATATACGTTTCAAATAGTCGCCTCTGGTCCTCTCGGAGTTGAGACCGGTCACCTGGTTTTTGTGCGTACCATTCGCGCTATACTACTGGCAAACGAAGCTGCATTTTATACAACAGTCATGCTAGCTAAAGCTGCCTTCACACCTGCTGAAGATTATCCATTTATAGTACACCAGGAATCTGCTGAAGGTGATACTTGCCAATGGTACTACCAATCTTGCGTCCTTGGGAACAGTAAGATTAGACAAATTTTGAATATCTGTAAAACACTGAACTGATGTTGATGTTAAGATACTGAAAATTGCATATATCGTGCCCATCGGCAGCAAAACCCCATTTTTAGTAACTCACGAAAATTTGTCTGATGACCTCCTAAGCTGACTTAGTATTATGTTCATCGCAACAACGAAATTGAAAAAATGTTGGAAGAATAACAGTAGATGTTGGTGATCTTCTCCCCTGTTTACACTTGTGACTAAAAATCACCTGCATAAACGGAAAAAGTTTGCCTAACCGGTTGATGCACAAATTTCTGAAATGTCCCCGTGAAATTCCCCATACCAGAGGGTTTTGTAGCGACCAGTGTTCTCGTGGTTTCTCTAAGGACACCAGCTACATCGGTGTTTTCCCGCTTGCTTGTTCTGTACGCATGATTCTGTGTACGCCTGCTATAGAAGGCCTGATATGAACTCAGTGTCCACTTTCTTCAATCGTGCAACTAATTGCACGCAACGATCGCTTGCCTTTTTTCTATGGACATTCACCATCCTTTTTCTCAAGGTCGTTCGACGTGCACTTTTTGAGCGTTGTTTGACGTACTCAAGAGTTCTACGCCTTTTTGCCTGGGCGCGATTTTGAGTGCCGCCGAGTGGGCTGGTAGCCCACCTCGTGCTTTTTTTCTTCTCTTGGTTGCTGCCGTTGGTCCCAGACTAGGCTAGAGCTAACTGCTTATCATATTTCCAAACATTGCTGGAAATATACGGTTTGTTTCTAAACCCCGTTGCGTTCTCAACTTCGACGTCTGTTGGGACTACATTCCGACTGCTCTTCGAGAAAGGCGTTTCAAATTGATAGCGGACGAGGGTCGAGGGCCTACTCATTTGTTCACTACCCTGTCGGCACAATTAGGTATAAATTACACAAAAACCCAATGTGCTCTACATTGACCAATCCGAGAGATTGTTTGGGATGAATTACGTTTTTGACACAAATAACCCTGGATGGCCCTAGATATGTAGCGCAAACATTAATCCCATTGGTCAATTCGTCCATGTAAACTAGCCGTAAATTATCCCTAAAACGACGTAAATTATCCCAATGCGCCGTAAATTAGCCCTAAACCAACGCTAATTATACCAATGCACAGTAAATCAGCTCTAAAACGACGTGAAATAACCCAGCCTGCTGTATACAATAGCTTTGAACAACTTAACATAACGCACCACATGCCGCAGCGGTCGTACATTACCGTAAACTAACGCCAAATACGACATCGTATGGCACTTACACAGCGAGATAGAAAATACGCCCAAAATGATAGAAGTCACGGAGAACGTGTTGGAATATTTACTGACAAAAATGATTACAGCTACGGGAAACGATCGGGGAATTACAGGTCCATTGGCACTTCATTGCTCTGTAAAGAAAAGAAATGCAGCCATCAATAGAACGAAATAGGAAACGCGAAAACATTGATAAATGTCACCTCAACATCAATTCAACAGATATCAACATGGTATATGGTAACATAATTCTATGAAGACATAACATTCATGGATCTATGCAGCTAGTAATGAATGTTATGTTGAAAAGCATTTGACACGCATACATGAGGCCCAGAATGGGACGGTGCAGTCTATGACTGATCAATGCAAGTGATCCATTTCACCTCAACAGACATCAACATGGTATATGGTAACATAATTCTATAAGACTTATAACATTCATGGATCTATGTAGCTGGCAACGGTTATGTTGAAAAGCATAACTGCTTTAACTGGTTTTTCTCCCTCTCCTCAATCTCCTATTCCTCCTTGTCTCGCGCGTTGTAAAACCATATTTTCATCCAGGTGCATATGTCTTCTCTCCTGGTGTCTGCGTAGAGAGGTTTTGACAGTAGGACTTCTGCGTTGAGTTAGGAGTTTCAAAATCTTTATACTCACCTTCGATAGCGTGTCGCAATGTGCAATCCTTAAACGCTATCTTACCCTTACCACCTGCATAAGTCATATGTAGTGCCAATTCGGTGCTTATGGCTTCCCTCATACACCGACGAACAAGTTGTTGTGCGGAGGGGGCACTTAAACCATGCAGGTAATCCATCTAAAACAGTAGTTGTAGTTTAAAATGAACCTACCACAACTTTCCTGTATGACTGCTTTTTTAAGTCGGACTCCAGTTCCTTGAATCGCGCAACAGTCTGCACGGGAAACAGGTGAGCGCGTATGTCCCGTTCATCCTGTCCAGCGGAGGATCCTGCAACCATCCGACAGCTGTCTTGACGTTCTTTTATGAACGCTAACTCTTTGACCACGTGATTCAGGGTCAACAGCATGTTGTTTTGTTGCCTCAATAGCGTGTTCAAAAATTCCCTAGGAACAGGGACAGTCGTGGAATCCACAGACGAGCTGGAGGCGGACACTGGAGAGGGAACTGTTGGAACGAGCAATGAGGAATAAAGTGAAGGGGTGGACAACTGGGTAGGAGACATTGGGGTGGAAAAGTGTCCCATCTGTGAGGTAGTTGCAGACGGAGACATTCCAGTGGGACGTACAACCGGGGACATCGTCTTGGGAGGGAATATGGGATTACAAACTGGTGTGGGTGAGGAGATTACGTCAGGGAACAACAGCGGCGTAGGGAGTTTTGGGGATGTCGTCAGACAGGACGTTGCAGGCGACGGCCTAGGATTACAAACAGTCACGACAGGCTGAATAGGTCTGTTGGAATCAACTTGACTCGTGTGCAAAGGAAACGTTGCATATTGAGGTTGCCTTACATGGGTGCTGTATAGGGAGACATCGGATTCGTCCGATGATGATAACGACAGCAATCTTCTCGGGGGTTTGCTAAACGGTGTATTCGGAAGCAAAACACGGAAAATACCTGGTGCGCTGGATTCGCCTCCCCATCTTTACAGTAACGTCAGAAGAGTCCAGGTCTGACGTACTCTCTGCCTTCTTGGCATAACGCCTAGCCTTCAAATAGTCGTCTGAAAGCAATTATTTAAAACGGCTCAACATCACTTGTTTGAAAGATAACAGTCACTGGGAATTGCGAGGAGCCAGGTGGTGGTGCTAGGTGAAGTCTGACACTCACCGAATGGAAGGCCAGATTTACTCGGCCAGGTTGCAATCCCATTCATTATCCATGATGAGCTGAGGACAGCACAAGCCTCCTCACCTTGATCGTCGAAAACTACGACGGAGTACATCTGAAACGAAAAACGTTTCTTTTATTAACAAAAACGGTTTACAGTAACAAAAGAAATAAGTTATGTACAGGAATGTAAAATAGGCATACAAACAAAGTGTGTATCAAGCGGAAAAAGCAAGCACTTGGCCATTATTTGAGAAACGTGCGCCGTGAGAATTTCTTCACTGGATCCAGTCACTATGAACATAAAAAATGTTGCGAGGGCAGACTGTGAGTAAAAAGGTATTGCAGGTTTACGAAAGGGGGTATATTCAACTGTACAATGTGGGGTATTAGGATGAAGTATATTTACAATACGGCAAGGGTAGTTATCAATGATGGCAACATTATTGGGGGCAACATTTGCAAACAAAACATTGTCTTTCAAAAAATGTGAGCAGTGACGAAGTGCTGGGATGTTTATTGGCATACCGATATCTGAATGCAAGATAGGACCAGTAGTAACAGCGGGTACGGATGTGCGCTCAGACCACCGCCTATAAATTTGACTAACAGGTTTAGTCGGACCGTGAATCATAGACTTCAGTTTGTACATGAATGATTCAAATGGGAATGCGGAAAACTGGTCGAGAGTACCGTGGTTTAAAACATCGTCTGCAAGATGAGCTAGCGAATGTACATTATACACCATCTCACCTTGACCATAAAACCGTGAAAAGTTGTACATGAATACATTGATCAACTGATTAGATAAGTCATGATAAGCACGGTGGAAAGAGGGATGACAAAAAATGTAAATGGCTACAGAAAAATCTAAAAAGTTTTATACTTCTCATCGTCCAGAATACCTCTCAAAACAACAGGGCCTAGATAAAGTAAGAATTGTCTGCATTCGGTTGCCTTCCACTGTTTGAAATCAAGTAGCCCACGGCATTTGCGGGGAAAATCACAAGTCCAGCTTGTTCGGCACTGCAGCATTCTGGCATTAATTCGGTTGATCGCTTGGGAACTGATGCGAGCGTTCAGTGAAAGAGACCCCGAGGTCCAGTTGCTGATCAACCGACGGACCACGCCCAAGCACACAGAATGCATGTAGTCTATTGGAAAGCAGCATATCATATCAATGGGGAGGGAAGCAAACGGGGAGGCGATCGCTGAAAGTGAGGCGCGAAAAGTGGCATCGGTTCTTGCGGAGGCGCCGTTTAGAGTATACGTTACCTTGCGACTGAAGTACAGTCCTTTTTGGTCACATTTATCACACCCATAATAAGCACCGTGGCTACGTATTCGTTTAACAAACGCACGAGCGGGTGTATCACAGATGACAGCCTTCAGACGAACGCTCACGTTGGCCCCCGAGAGCAGTATTCCGGCTGATAACACACTACGCAGTTCATTTACAGCGTCAAGAAGATAACAGTTGACGTCCTCCGGTTTGCCGTTTCCACCGTAAATGCCAACAATGAAAGGCTGAGAAACGAATGGCTCGCATAGGCGACATAAGATAGGCCACAAAGTGTACCTTCCCGATTTAGTCAGCGATAAACCATCAATATTCAGGTGTATTGCAATGTCGTCGACGTCCCGCACCTGACGACACGTTAACGCTTGCTTAATGCCATTAACCAATCCGAAATGTGCATATTCACCCGGATACACATCACGTATCAACGACGTCCGCGGAGTTTCCATGAGTGTTCTTGCATCCGACGGCAGTTCAGGTAGTCGTTCTCCCAGAATTTGTAGCAGCCGACTGACGTGAACTCTGGGAGTATTACTTGAAACAACCCAATCTCGAAGCCGGTCGATAAGGTTGTTTGACAACACAGACTCGGCATCCTCACCATCGGGGGTTTGCTGCAACAAACCAGACTGATCTTCTGCCTGTTCTGGAACATCTAACATTGACGGTTATATAAAGGAAGCATTTACAAACACCTATCAAAGTGGGTGCATGGCTCTCAGCAAACTCCTGTCCAGCGGTGGAAATGCTGGCATGGAAATGTTCCATAGCACGGCGAACGCGACGATAAATGGTGGAACGACTGACTAGTGGTTCCAAACCCCGCTGAGAGTAAAATGCATTCGTTAATATGAACTCACGTTTTGTCCCGACTGCTGATGGTCAGACATCTTCAAATAAAGCAACCAAATGGTAGTGAGCGAAGATACTTCAAAAACGAAACAGACCAAATTCGAATACAGCGAAAGTGAACGCGTCGTGCATTGCAGTTGAGCTAAACAAAAACACCTATGTGTACAATGAATGGTTTCTCATGTGTAACAATTTTCCCTTGGGATATTTCTATAACCACATTTATATAGGCAAATTATGATGACGAAATCATTCCCGGAGCATTTTACTCGGGTCTATTCGCGTTGGTTTCTCATTGGTCATAAAATGCAGACGTATTTCATCCCAAGATTGACGTAATTCATCCCTAAATCTCACACCAATCAAATGTCCGAGCGTATTTCATCCCGAAACTGCCGTAATTCATCCCTAATTAATCCCTAATGTGTGCCAGCATGGTACAGTACACCTGTGAACCTAGAAAGACAGAATGACGTGGCAACGTCAGTATCTTTTAACTCAAATGAGTCGACGGAAATAGGCTCTCAGGCGTGGGTGGTGCCAATATGAATGATATCGCCTCGTCGCGAAGAATACTAGCAGTCGTGAGTGTGTGGTAAAGAATATCTCTCTGATGCTTTAGGTCTGTAATATCTATCACACTAACCTGTGAACCATCGTAATCTCCAAATGGTCTCCAATGATTGCTTGATTTTGGTACCGTATGAGATGCTGATGACCCCCCTTCGGCCTGACTGTAAAATTACTAACTGGAGCATGTGGTAAAATTCATCGCATGTCAGTTTATTGCATTGGATACGGATGTCTTGGCCAGGTGTTCAGTGGTTTCTTTCAGTGGCGATGGGGTGCGTGACATTGAACATAACGACGACGTCACAAACGTCTAGTCATCGGAGCCGGAAGCTGAGCAGGGAGTTTCTGGTGCCTTCGTTCGTCATACTAAGATAACGGTTTCAGGCCAATTACCAGACCAAGTGCGTGATACCTTTAGTTGACTGACTTTAGAGTGATCGTTCAAACAGCGGACCTTACGATCTTGCAGAATCCGCAGTACTGTAGGTAGCTTACGATCATCCAGCTTTTCCTTGACCATCAGAGCTTCATGTGATTTAGGATCGGGTCGAATGTTTAAATATCGCGGACTTAGGATATTCATACCGTTACCCCGGTTTATCTGACATGAGCACTTCACATTCTCTCTGCACCATATCATTTGGCACTGCGCATATGACTTGAGGAGTCAGGGTGATGGAGTAAGTATTACGCCTCACTTCGAACTGTATTCCTGTCAAGTGCAACCGGACGGGTGTACCATTATTTTACGTAGGTAGAAGATAGGTACCATTAAAATTAACAGAATTATTGGTCTGAACGCGACTAACAGTCATTTTGGAGGACAGTTATGCTGAATTGACCAATAAGGATGTATAAATGAATTTTGTTTGTAGCTCGTTCCGTACATTTTTCTGTGCGTGCTGACGAGTTCCTCAAAACGTTGCTGAAGTCCAGCGGATGGTTAAGTCGTTCATTAGCGTTCAAGTATAGTGGTGTGGCTACACTTATGAAATTGGTTTTCTTGAACGGCGAGGCTGTATTGCTGGAGTGCTATAAACATTGTTGTGGCAGTCCAAGCATTTTGCTGATGTGCTCCGGGAACAGTAACGTCAGGTACACATTTGACTACCGTGAGCTTGTTATACGGTCTACAAGTTGTAGACGTTTTTCTTCTGTTTGAGTAATTTGATGTCAGAGGACACTGTCCAGAGGGTATATGAAAAAGTGATCGCTGGAGGAAACAGATGCTGGGTAAATAGTCGTAAAACATCAGCATGAGGAGTGAAGTATGAAATCCGGTCACTCTATTTTCCAGAAGGCCACCACTGAAGTTTTGCTGATACTGATAAAAATGAGTGTTGGGATTATCCCTAACTGCTCACACTATCTCCTTTATTCGGAAAGTTATTTTCGTTTCATAGACAGGTGTTGGGGCGACCGGCTCGTTTGCTATCCTTTCTTTATTAGGTCTGTCTAGCTCTTGTTGATGTGATACTGAAAAAAAGAAATGTTGTTGAAGGTCTATATAATAATAATAATAATGGTATATTTCTCAACGCATCTGTGAGAAACACGCTCAGATGAGCGTGATCAATGTACACATTGTAACGCTACATGCATAAATGCACACCATACACATTAATTGTACAATACACCAGTTTCGCGAATAATATAACGAAACAGACATAGTGAGAGAAAAATCCAAGTTTATAAAAAACATCTGGGACACACGCGTCTAAAATGATAGTTTCAAAATTCTTCAATGTTCGATGAAAATGCTGAGTAGTTACATCAATTTTTGCTTCACAAGGTTACCACTGACCTAATGGTCAAGGTCATGCCAGAAATCGGTTATCTGAGGATGGAGAAAATGACCGGTCGAAGATTTTCGCCATTATTTGATGTAGATGGTTCCGGAAAAATATGCAGAAAACTTTGTTGCGATGAGGGAAGATAGGGAAGCCTGTACTTTTGCGGAGAAATGGGCGGTCCTCTGAACTGGACTTCGTTGTCCTCAAAATCGACGGAATTTCGCAGACCTCGCGAATTGTCCAACCAATACGGGATTTTGAGTGTCCGGACGTAGTGGAATGTTTTCTCGCGTCAGATGTAGTTGTGGAATCAGGAATGAAAAGCGAAATTACGTGATAAACGGAAAATGGTCATGTGAAGTATGACGAATAATGGAATATGTGATTTTCTGGCCAAACCTTTCATATAAAATTTATAATTTCGTGTTAGCTAATAAAATATATGGCACTAGCAAACAATTGTTATCGTATAACGTGGAAAGAGATTGATTAACAGCCTTTTCTAGTATATGATTACAGCCGAATTCTGATGTCGATTTGGTATACACGTCCGATATATAGAATGGAAAGAATGTTTAAAAAGATAGAAAGATTGCCAGGTGATCCATGAGGATAGGAAGTATGGGTGGTAACGCGAGATTTGAATGTAACCATATGAGGCGAACAGGCTACCTAATCGCGTTTTTGCTTACTCGAGCGTTGCGGTCGAACCGTTTCAAAACGTTTGTTAGATATTTTCAATTTCCATCTTGCTAATTGTAATAATTACCCACCTCTGTGAGTTCTCTCAATACAGTAATTTTTATCCTTCCGACTGCCATCTGGATTGAGTTATGGGCCCTTTCGGATACGTTGTGTATAACTCGTAAAGCTTTGTGGTTTGGTTTGTCTTTGCACGTTCCCTTCTGGATGCGGTCGATTCGCAGTTGAAATGCGTGAAGATTACTATTTTGTGCACTTTGCTTAGTACCGTACACAATCCAAGTGTTTCAGCCGTTGTCTTGACGCTTTTGTTAACTTTGGGATCGTTCTGTTTTTGCACTGTCTGACTAGCAATTTGAGTTCGCAAGCTACACGCAACTGAGCGATATATCTGCATTTGCTGATGGATTGAACGACGGAAAAGTTTGCTTATTGTCTGGGACAGTGAGACAGATATATATAGGTATATTTATATGGGGAGAAAGTTCTTCAGGTTAAAATATGTGGGCGCACCAGTTCAGAATCCAAACTGCTAATCACAAGCATCTTGTTGAAGTAGTAAAACCGCTGGCTACCCATGACTTTCAAAGGGATGTGTAATGCAATCGATGAAGGATATATGGACACTCCCTCAACATAATGTTTCGAGCAAAATAGGGAGAAGTATCCGCATATGTGCACGTTAGTGAATTGGTGGTTGGATGCCTGTCAACGCCGACGGACCGATCAACGTGAAAGCAACACCCCTTACTTAACGCTGGGTCTACAGGACACATTGGAGTTCCATACCCTCGCTGACTTGCTAGACGTTCGCATTAGTTTTCTCCAATTTTGGAGGCAGTCTCAACCTTTTCAGCCCGAGCAAAAGCCACCGCCATGAATTGGTGGTTTTTGGGCAGTGCCCGAGATGTTTAGTGTACGTACTTCGGTGAGTGTGTTTAAGGTAATGTCTTGTTCACCTTTGCAGTCTACTGAAGCACTGAAAGGTAAAGGCTAGCTTTTTGTGCGCTCAAACAGTCTGGCGCAAGCAATTTGATAGCCAACTAAATCAATCATCCACCACTGGCTCGGCGACCACGAACTGTCTGCTACAACGAAAAGTCAGGTTCAGTTATCCCCCTTCCAGATTCGCCACCAATGCGGGCAGATATTGGACAGCTGCAAGTCCGGCGACTTATCTGCGGCATTACGTGTGAGTGTCACTCCAGACGCGCAATCGTGTGGGTTGCTCTCTGGTGAGTTTGACATTGTCACCGACATGAATCAGAGATGAGTCCTAATCCTGGCCGTTTTTAGTCCATATTTCACCACAGTGTCGACGGCTGCTTTTCAAAACATTGGGGACAGCGCTGAAAATAGAAACCGCACGGATAGTTACCTGCTTAATATTTAACGTTTCGACGCCTCAGGTCGTTCATATGCTTCAGTGACGCACGCGTTGTTACACGTAGTCGAGGAAGAGTTATCTGCACACAGCGAAGATGAATCACAGCGCCTGGTCATGGCTTTCGCGACCGGGGCATCCACATCTGGTTTCAATTTCAACACTTTTGGCAGTTTTCTTCCTTCGGCCATATCTGGGTGAAAGTGTTGTGTCAACACCTGGAGACCGCATCATTGAAGGCATTGTGATTAGTTACACAGACTTCTGCTCCTTGAGTAGCAACCTGTTGACGGATCTGTCCGTTGATCTCTGGTTACCATTTCGTGTAGCGAGGTTTAGAGCTGTCGTTAGACGTTCTGAAGGTCGTGTCTGGAGGAACCACAGCAAGAAGATGGAAATCAGGCTGCATGTCTACCACCCGCTAATGTTGACTGCGCCAGCGTATGGCGGTAAAACTCAGACACTGTACCAGCGGAATGTTTGGTAAACGAACCGTGTCCATCTGCGATATCTTAGGTGTATCCTAGATATTTGGTAGTCGGACATGGTTGCGAACACTGAAATACTTCGGTAGCACGAAATGAACTGGAATGGAGCCATGTCGATTCCTCATCAAACTTCATTGGTAAGGACACATTTGCGGAACAAAAACGAGCGGGTTCAAGGGCAGCCGTTATAACGTCAACAAAATGTACGTTGGTTAAATTCTGACAGTCAGAAGTTGTGACGCTACAGTTTTAATTAACAACAGCCTTGCGTTGAAATATTGATTTAAACCTTGTGAGGACTTGGCTTTTTTCCTGATGGTCCAGAGGCATGAATTCCGGACGTGTTTTTGAAGGTTCAATAAGTGACAGCTGCGCGGCCGTTAATTCAAGCGTGCAGTACGCGCAGGAAACCCACGTCATGGGTCATGATGGCGTGATTATATTGCATTACCATGCATGCGGTTGCGAATGAGTTTGCCGAATCGGATTGATAGGTTATCATGCTCGTACAGTATATCCTCTTGGACGGGACGACGAGCCCGTTAAGCCCGAGTAAACTATGTCAGCTGCATACATATTTTGTTCGTACCCACTATGATTACCGTCATTTGTAAAATCATCACGTCTACTTTTCAGAAAATTGGGTCATAGCGACCATCTACCATCTACTTTCCTCAGTTATGTTGGTGCGTTCACGATTGAGATCTAGTTTGGTTTCCGATCCAACTCTAAATTCACGATCATCTTCTTTATTGAACTGGTTCTTGTCTTCTGTTTTCAACACTTTTCTTTCCAGTTTATATCTTATCATTGGGGCCTCTCTCCGTTTATTTTCCGAGAAATAGTGGCTCCACTTCTATAGTAACCTACCACATCGCTAACCACCAGTGGCTGGTTCGGCCCTGCGGACCTCCACTAACGCCACCTGGTCTTATACTTTCGGAGTTAAGCTGAACTGCTAAGCTTATGGGTGAGACCACAAGAGGTGCGATGCAAACCACCTGCGGTGTGTGATTCACAGGCGAGCTCCAGCTTTTGTCACCGTAGCAGGTTAATAAGAAATGGATTCTGCCAGCCGTATGCTAATGCGATAGTACCTACAGTGGTGCTGGCATGGGTACCGCGACTTCACTAATATGAGGACTACTTCCTTTTGTACTCTACACAGCTGATTGAAGCAAAGAGAATTAGACGAATATAACGTGCAGTCTTCTTTTATATCAATTATTCTCACTAATTTTCACTACCTTATCCTGAACGTCCAGTTTAGAGGACTTGCGAACAATTTCACTAGCGCCATATAAGCTTAGTTACCTTCGAAACTCTGCAGGCAAAACGGTTTGGTTTTCAGATTCGGTGGTTCCGGTGCACCTTATCAATTACCAGCACATCCGGAGCGTGGAAAACGTAGTTAATGTCGTTTCCCCAAATTCCGCTTCGGGACATTTCACTCCGCATGAACACGATGATGGCAAATACCTCTAACTGCTAAGTCAGTTAATGGGCCTCTGCAACAGATCCTAAAACATAACTTAAGTAATCGCACGATGCTATACTTATAGACCTGGAACCACCGCGCAGAATACGACTGTAAAATGAATTTCGCCCCGTCACTTTCACCGCGGGCCCGCTAGCATTAAGAACTTCAGCCGCATTAACGGCTTACAGTCGTTATTTACTTGCAGTCGCATTAAGATAAGCTAGATCTCATGCTATTAAAAGCAGTACAACGATTCGGGCAGAGTAATTCACGGACGAACAGGACTATTTTCCAAGTCCAAAAAACATTGGAAAAGGTGATCGGAAGAATCGGAATTTATACGGTACTATTTGGTGAGCATACAATGAACCGCTATCTCACCTTGCATGTGAATCAACCAGATGAACGGATTATCCAGCAAACGAATTCAAAATGGGGTAATGAAGCACGCGTTCACAAACAGCCACCAGTTAACAGGAAATGACTTTATTAAAACAATCGGGTGCAGATGAAGATGAGAACGTGTCAAACAATACCAAGAAGAAAGTTTTAACAGATAAGCAATGATAGTTATAAAAAGGAAGAAAGCAAACATTTTATGTGCAGTTATGGTACAAAATTCGTCATGATCATTTACTGCACACAACAAAAGACAAACTAAGGCCAATAAAGGATCGGCTATCTACAAACAAACAAACTTGCCTCTGGAATAACTGAAACTTCGTCCGAATGGACGCAAGCACATGGGTAGCACGCATGTGGCCTCCCACCTCCCGGTAGTACTTAACTGTGAGTATTGTGGTTGTGTTGTGCGGCAGTAAAATAACAGATTTGTATCGCTTTTGATAGTGAAACCGCTTGTCTTTCCTCCAAGACAATAAACCGTCTAGTAGTACCGGTCGCAACCGATACAGGTGGCCTACAATCTCCTGTTGGTGGAGTCAACATTGAGGTATTTCAGGCCATATGAAAAACATCATTTCTGAACAAGCACGATCAACGTGCTGGTTGCTCGTTCCAGTTCAAAAACACGCGGTAGTTCTGACTCCACCGGATCTCGTTGGTTCCCGGACTTTGGCAAGCAAACGAATTCAACAAAGCAAGAGGGCTACGCCGTTGCCTTCACTAATCTCAACCAAATGGAATATCGTGTCACCAGACATTCCAGAATGGGATATAATGCATGCGCATTCTCAACATTTGAGGCACGCCTGACTTCGTGGTTCTCGTCTGTCAGTGTAGTGGAAAGTGATAACTTTGGCCGGCTGCTTTTTGAATGTGTTAAAATTCCGGGTCCCTGAAGCCAATGGTTCAATTTGTGTGGAAGTGAAAGTGAAGCTCCCCTTGATGCTACAACGACTGTGTTCATCTCAGATCACATATGTACACACTGTGGTACGGTAGTATGCTCACGCACTAATTTCACTCGGTTTGCAACGCATATTGCAAAAGCGCGACGATGTATTGCGAATAAACTGCAGCGCCATCATTCAGTCCGCCCACAGAAGTAAGCGGTCGATATGCATTCTCAGTGCGTCCACGAGAAGTCCCATCAGTTTTGCTACAAGGATTGCCACCGTGAGTTCAAGTCTTGGGATGGTAACTATTTCACGCGGCCACCCTTAATTTGCCTTGAATGGAGCAACACTTAACGATTCGCTCAACGCTGTCATCCCAATATAACCAACCGCATCTCGTAAGACGAAATCCCCGCTTCTGTAGAAGGGTGCAGAGTTCGTCCATAACAGATATAGCTTCCTCAGCAGTTTCGACCGACAACAAACGGTCATCTACATAGAAGATCTTTATAGCCAATACTGTTGCAGCAACAAAATCCTGT
>LOND01000087.1:58096-95943 GCA_014220965.1 Paragonimus kellicotti
AGGGACACTGCCTGATACTCAGCAGCTCAATCAGGCACCATTCTCACCTTATCTGGCCTGTTTGGGTAAAGTACCGGATGATGTGGTAGATACTTCCGTCTGACATAAATAACGCCTTGCGGAGAAACTTTTCTTATATAGCCTTCGCTAATGTGGCTAGATGTAACAGCTGCGTAGTAGTGAGTAGAGACGTTGCTCACACATCGCACGATTGTCAGATAGTTGGTGCATCCCTGCCAGCAATGGCAAACCTATTCCGCAGTGACCATCGGAAAAAGATAGAGGAGCTTTCGCGTTGACAAGGGCTCCGTTATTTTTGATTAACGGAGTCTTTTTCGAGGTTTCCCGCTGAACAAATTCCAGCTTGAACATACCCTGAAATCTAACTACCAAAGACACCAACCGAGCACCCACGTAGTCTACATACTTGGGCACTCCAGATTTAGCACGAAATACACCCCTGTGGCTCCACTGGAGAACTGTTTTAACAACGTTCGGTTCTTTCCTGGTTCATGCTCTTTCCTTCAATGCCTAATGAGCTTTGGGAAGATCAAACCTAATTGAGCCCCCACACCTTGCTAAAGACACCAGAGAAGTTAATTCCTGCTGGCTGAGTCCACTTGCGGCTCCATTGGGATGACCTGTAGACCTGCACAACCCGTAATTTATCACAGTATAAGCTGACTCTACAGAGGTGGCCTTTGGCCTTGTCCAGAGATTCAATGTCAAATGCCACTCGATGGCACGACACCACACGAGTAAAATGCAGAGTTCGAATCGAAATTCGACAGGGATTACTCGGCAAATCGAGCTTGCGAGCCACCCTCTCGTCTACTAAGGTGGTATCCGAACCATCGTCCACAAATGCATACGTTTCAATGGAGCACGTTCGGCTCACTAACCGAACAGGTACAAAGCCCAGAAGAAAACCTTTGGACTAGTAGAAGTTGCACCACATTGTACAGCCTTCTTCACTTGTCTTGAGCTTACGTGTTGATACTTCACCACGCATCAGCGTATGGTGACGTCCACCACAACCGGACCTCAGACGCTTAACATGGACTCCATACGAATTGGTCATGTGGTTGACCTCCGAACGTAAATAAACACCGTCTGCTGAGCCTGACTGTATTCCGACGTTGTTCTAACGACTGAGCGACGAAGTGTATACAGTCCGTAAGGTCGTGGTCACCTCTGCACAGAGAACAACGGGCAGGCTGGTTATTCAAGCTGGTGGCCGTCACGTTAACATGACACCTGGACCTCTGAGGGCCAGTCACATCCAAAGTGCTAGGAGTAGTGGACTTCGGATCGGACAACCTAACTAGTTGGCCATATTCACTACTAGCTACAGATATTCTTTTCTCAATGAAGGTTAATAAATCGGCGTAGGTGGGCTCCCTTCTAGAAGTCATTATGTTGTCAGCCAGATCAGCCCATCTTTCCTGTAGGCCTCTGGGCAATCGTTCAACCAACCGGATCAAATTAGTAGATCCATTCAACTCCCCTGACTTACCCAATTGGGACAGTGTGATACTACACGCTCGCATTTGGGTGGCTAAACGCCTGAGGCCATCCAAGTCAGAAATACCTAACTTAGGACCACCAAACAGTTCATGAGTTACCGACTGAACGATCTGATGTGGGCGACCAAACTGACTTGTGAGTATGTCTATAGCTTCTTTATATCCTGACGACCCAGGTAAAAGCACACAATGCTCTAATGGACTACTTCGACTTGATGCGGCATTAGTAAATCAAATATGGAAGCCTCTGGTTACCAACATTCAATTTATTGGCCACATTATTTTCAGAATTTTCAAGAAACTCATGAAAGCGTCGTGATGACTCGTCGTATGGTCCTATCTTAAGCTTGAGTGACTTTTCACCTGACCGGACTTGACTGGAGATTGGGATGTTCCCTACCTCGTCGCGTTCCTTTGGTTTTATTAAAACAACTTCTCGTTCGGGGTGTTTGTGGGCATCCAGCAATCTCCGCTGTAGCTCAAGCCTTCTTCTACGCAGCTTACACTCCTCTTCGGCAAGTAACAATTCTTCCTGCTTCAGCTGTGCCTCGAGGACCGACAGAGTGGAAAATTCTGGTGAGACAAGCTTTACAAATCCCTTCTACCTCCTCTAATAGCACTTCTCCCGGGCAAGGTTCTTTCGCAGTTTCCGGAACTCCGAAAATACTGTGAGTATAGGAAACAGTACGAATATCACCAATCTCAGCCCAATCCTTTGAAGTATGAGAATGAGGAAGTAAAGTATCAGCACTGGGGATGTCATAACCCTCACGGGGTGACTGACCGTATACAAGTCCAGAGGTTGAGTGGGAAGGGTAGCATAGAGGGTAAAGACAGATTGCATCAGTAACCGCGTCTTCGTCAGATGAGGATCTACAAAGATAACTTCGAATGGAAGGGTAACTCCCGATATTACAGCGCGAAGGGCCGATCGTGTTGACAATCATAGCATAATTAGATGTCACACTGTGTTGAAATCACCTTCGACGTCCCCAAAATCCTAAACTCCCTGCGACGTGAGAGTTGCCTTACCAGTACCACCGTGCCTGTTCACATTATCTTGTGAATGTAAATTTACTACAAACCACTAACATCAAAGTTAGTGTGTTGGCGTAGGTATCGCAGTTTTACTCGTGGCTGTATAATGAATCCGCGCCATCTGTACCATTGTGAGCTGCACTCACCAGGGTTACAACGTTTTAGCTATCACCGTTAGGAACGCCGCCCAACCAGTCTGACGCTTGTTTGAATTCTGAAGGTCGACTGGAGTTTCCGTCGACATTCGTCCTCTCTGGCGGTTGCCGTGCGGTTGTGCTCGAGGTTCTCTCACGTCCAACTCCCTAGCGCCTTTAACTGTTGCGTTGAAGTCCGCTTGTGAACGGTGAGTAAATCAATAAATAAAGTTTGTTTGCAGATTCGCCGTCTTCTCACTACGACTTCCGTTCCGCGTTAACATAAGGCTGGGGAAACCTTGGGCGTACGAACCTAGGAACTAGCATCGCGATATTGGTGAGCCCGTTCCATAAATTATTTTATTGTCCTCTGTTATATATTTCAAACTTTTATGCGTCAGGTTTTCTTTTTCCCGTATCTGTGCACTTATATAGATGTATATACGGCAGTAAATTCCGTGCTCTAGCTCAACTAGTTTCCATTACTCATATTTGTTAAAAATCTTGTGTATATTTAAATGATGCAGTCAGATATCTCAGTCCCCAAGTCGGAGCTCGCCGAGGTAGATGCGAAAGAAAACGCCTTGAGTTTTCGGGTCCCTGATTATGTTCCGGATGACCCAGAGTACTGGCTAGCGCAGCTTGAGCTGCAGTTCCAGTTAGCGCGCATTACTAGCCAGACTGTCAATTTACATACCACCTGTGGATAGAGAGGTTGACCGACTTTGCGCCGGCAATTTTTTTCCATTCATGTTCAAGAGCTTCTTAGGATGATTTGGCAAGATCGGCCGACTCAGTCATCGAGCACCTCCCCAGCAAAATGCATCAGATGGAGGCACATGCAGGGAGCATAACCGCCAGTTTAGCAGCACAAGTAAAGGTAACTTGTTCGGAAATCCAGGCTCTTAGATCATCTCGATCTCAACCCGCTTCCAGAAGAAATAACCGTTCAAGTGCGCTTCCAAGAACGGGATAATGTTGGCATCATCGCAGATTCGGTATCAAGGAAAGGGAATGAATTAAGCCATGCACTTTCCTAGTCCTACTCCTGGTCGTCCTATTTTTTATACCCGATAGAAATTCTAGGTTGCGTTTTCTAGTAGACACTGGTGCTCAAGTCAGCGTCGTACCACCTAGAAAGGAGGATACGCCTCGTTCGACACCCTTCAAGCTGCAAGCCGCCAATGGAACCCCAATACGCACTTTTGGCACACGCTCCCTTACGCTGGATGTGGGTCTGCCGCGTGCTTCCCGTTGGGTGTTCATTATTGCGGATGTACCAGATGTCATCTTGGGCATGGACTTCCTGAAGCATTTTGGGTTAGTTGTCGACGCAGGTCATCACAAGCTCCTAGATCCTCTGACGAGTATATCTACCATAGGCACCATTTCCTCGACGTCTGTCCTCAGCCCGCTGCTTGCTGAACCAAACGGTGATTATAGATAATAATAATAATAATAATAATAATAATAATAATAATAATAATAATAATAATAATAATAATAATAATAATAATAATAATAATAATAATAATAATAATAATAATAATAATAATAATAATAATAATAATAATAATAATAATAATGGTATATTTCTCAACGCATCTGTGAGAAACACGCTCAAATGAGCGTGATCAATGTAGATACCGAGCAGTACTGCGTGAATTCACAGAATTGACCCGTCCATCGAACGAGCTACCTGCCGTCGTTACGGACGTGGTACATCACATCAAGACGAAAGGCCCACCAGTTTTTCAACGACCACGAAGACTGGCACCAGACAAACTGCGCATTGCTCGTGCCGAATTTCAACACATGCTGGACATGGGTATAATTCGCCCTTCCGATAGCCCATGGGCATCTCCTCTGCACATGGTGCCAAAGAAGACGGAAGGCGATTGGCGCCCTTGTGGAGACTACCGTGGATTGAACAATGCTACTGTTCCAGATAGGTACCCTGTACCACACGTCCACGATCTAACTACTAGTCTCGCGGGGAAAACAATTTTCAGCAAAATTGACCTCGTCCGTGCCTACTACCAGATACCGGTAGCACAGGAGGATATACCCAAAACAGCTATCACCACTCCATTTGGTCTGTTCGAATTTTTGCGCATGCCTTTCGGTCTCCGTAACGCTGCACAGACGTTCAACGTCTGATTAATGAAGTCACCCGTGGATTAGACTTCGTTTATGCATACATAGATGATATCCTCGTGGCTAGCTCTTCTCCGGAAGAGCATATCATCATCCTGCGGACGTTGTTTCAACGTCTGGCGCCATACGGCCTTACTGTCAAGCCTCGGTGAATTTTTTCGGCCAAAACATCTCGATAGAAGGGATTGAACCGTTCAATTTCAATGTGTAGGCTAGTCCGTCTCGCCGGCTTTCCAGCACAACTTCCAAGCTCCACTGATTCCCTAGACTTGCGAATTACTATCGTCGATTTATTTTCAAATGCGTCAAGCTTATGCGACCTCTGACTGATGAAATTCTGGTCAATAAACGCACTTTGAACTTAACCCCCGAAGCCACTACGGCTTTCGCCACCGTGAAAGGAGGCACTTGCCTCTGCAGTCATGTTGCACTTCCAACAACCGGATGCACCGATCAGCATCGCCGTGGATGCATCAGACACAGCCATAGGTGCAGTGCTACAGCAAGCTATTCTGGATGAATGGCAGCCGATTGCATTCTTCTCTCAACGCCTCAGTGATACTGAGACGCGATACAGCACCTTCGGTCGTGAACTCCTAGCTGTGTACGGCTGTGCGCCATTTCCGCCAGGCAAAAAGGGCCGTGATTTCGCTATTTTAACGCCCAAAAACCTCTCGTGTATGCTTTGCGGAATTACTCCGATAGACATTCACCTCGAGAAACTCGACAGCTGGACTACATAGCCCAGTTTTCTACGGACATCCGCCATGTCTCCGGAGCCGCAAACGTCGCGAACCTACAGCGTATCTACGGCCACCGACCTGATCTCACATCGCAACATAGCTGCACAGCAACAGTCCGATTGCACGTTTATGGATGATCTAAAACGCACGAACTCTACGCATCGTCACAGTGCCATTGACATCTTCGGCTGGTACCATCAT
Organism: Paragonimus kellicotti; assembly: GCA_014220965.1. Taxonomy (NCBI): domain Eukaryota; kingdom Metazoa; phylum Platyhelminthes; class Trematoda; order Plagiorchiida; family Troglotrematidae; genus Paragonimus; species Paragonimus kellicotti. The sequence goes on from LOND01000087.1 coordinate 63,896, forward strand.
ATGTGACAATACGCTGGGATACCCCAGGCCAATCGTGCCACATTCGTTACGAAGAGCAGTTTTTGAAGCGCTGCATAACCTGTCACACCCAGGGATACGTGCATCACTACGACTGATCGCGGATCGATTCGTCTGGCCTAACATGAATCGGGACGTGCGGCATTGGGCCCGTTGCTGCCTTGCATGCCAACGTTCCAAGGTCAACCGACACACGAGCAGCCCGCTGGGAACATTTCCAACTCCCGACGATCGTTTTGAACATGTCCACCTGGACCTCGTCGGGCCACTTCCACCCTCTCGAGGCTACACCTACCTACTCACGTGTATCGACCGGTTCACTCGCTGGCCAGAAGCCATACCGTTGCCAGACCCATCAACAATGTCTGTCGCTCGCGCTTTTGTCGAGCATTGGATCGCACGTTTTGGTTGTCCGTCCACCGTTACAACTTATTGTGATACGCAATTCGAATCAGCCTTATTTTCACAACTGACCAAGCTGTTAGGCGTGCACCGAGCACGCACCACAGCATATCACCCACAAGCGAATGGACTCGTAGAGCGTTTCCATCGTCAGCTCAAAGCTTCATTACGTGCTCACGAGCGGACGGATTGGACGGAAGCTTTACCGCTAGTTCTACTTGGTATTCGCAATTGCGTCAAAGATGACAGCACGACCCCAGCGTCACTCGTCTACGGTCGTCCTCTAAGCCTTCCAGCTGATTTCTTTCAACCGTCAAGCAAAGCTGTTGTCGACGCCCAGGACTACGCCAACAGACTAGCCAATTACATGCGGTCGCTACAAGCGAGTGCTACACGTATTCAACAACCCTCGTCTTACGTTCCTAAAGAACTCAGCACTTGTGAGTTCGTATTTCTGCGAACAGACTCTGTCAAGAAACCGCTGCAGCAACCGTATAAAGGACCTTTTCGTGTCATTAAACGGTCTGCAAAAACTTACGTGATCGACAGTTTCGGTCAACACCTCACGGTCTCTATTGACCGCCTTAAACCCGCTTTCACCGACTCATCCCCAGTTCGACATTACAAACATCCTGCGAGATGTCCTCATCTATTTCAAACTCCGACTTGGCCCCGGCGTTGCCTTCCGCATCTATTCCCGAAGATTCTCCCTACTCAGCCTACAACCCTTTCAGGGAGGCGCGTCCATTTTCCAGCGCGTTACGACGGGTGGTTTACTTTTTTCTTGTTTCGCATTTATTTTACAGTCGATAATTCATTATGTCTATTTCATGCGTGGTTAACTGCAACCAGCAGTGAGTCGTGGTTACAGTTTCCTGACTCGTTTGGCACAGAAGATACCTACTCATGACGGTTAGAATCCTCAGGCGCTGCAGAACAGCCGGTACGGTAGGTATCTGCTTTCTACTAACGTACAGGTACTTCACCTTTTCTTATTTCTAGGTCTAACGCGATGCATAGCAGCAGTTGCTGGGCCCAAGGAGAACAACCTTGAACGCCGTAGCACGGTTTGCCTGCGCAAGAACGACAGCAGCCGTTGCTCGGGATTGAAATTTATAGGTTGATGTGAATCACCTTCGACGTCCCCAAAATCCTAAACTCCCTGCGACGTGAGAGTTGCCTTACCAGTACCACCGTGCCTGTTCACATTATCTTGTGAATGTAAATTTACTACAAACCACTAACATCAAAGTTAGTGTGTTGGCGTAGGTATCGCAGTTTTGCTCGTGGTTGTATAATGAATCCGCGCTATCTGTACCATTGTGAGCTGCACTCACCAGGGTTACAACGTTTTAGCTATCACCGTTAGGAACGCCGCCCAACCAGTCTGACGCTTGTTTGAATTCTGAAGGTCGACTGGAGTTTCCGTCGACATTCGTCCTCTCTGGCGGTTGCCGTGCGGTTGTGCTCGAGGTTCTCTCACGTCCAACTCCCTAGCGCCTTTAACTGTTGCGTTGAAGTCCGCTTGTGAACGGTGAGTAAATCAATAAATAAAGTTTGTTTGCAGATTCGCCGTCTTCTCATTACGACTTCCGTTCGCGTTAACATAAGACTGGGGGAAAATTGGGCGTGCGAACCAAGAAACCAGCCTCAACGCGGTAGGCTCTCCCGTCTGAGTTCTTCTGGGCCTTCGTCGGCCGTGCATCAAATACTCAATGGATGCACGCGATTTCATACGTTGAGAGATGGGAATCCGGTGTTATCTTGAAATCTCGTTATTCAAGTGTTTTTGAGTCGCTCCTTGCGTTTCGGCGTATTTTACTCGGTAACGCGTATGCGACAATTTTGGAAACGCTTGTTTAGACGGTCAGGCCAATGAGACAATTTTCCAAGTCCAAAAAACATTGGAAAAGGTGATCGGAAGAATCGGAATTTATACGGTACTATTTGGTGAGCATACAATGAACCGCTATCTCACCTTGCATGTGAATCAACCAGATGAACGGATTATCCAGCAAACGAATTCAAAATGGGGTAATGAAGCACGCGTTCACAAACAGCCACCAGTCAACGGAAATGACCTCATTAAAACAATCGGGTGCAGATGAAGATGAGAACGTGTCAAACAATACCAAGAAGGAAGTTTTAACAGATAAGCAATGATAGTTATAAAAGGAAGAAAGTAAACATTTTATGTGCAGTTATGGTACAAAATACGTCATGATCGTTTACTGCACACAGCAAAGACAACTAAAGGCAAATTAAGGATCGGCTTTCTACAAACAAACCAAACATACCTCAACGGATTCATCGTTCCGCATCATACCAGACAAAAGACGACAAACGTACCAGGCGAACTTCAACAGATCTAGCGGGGCGGAAATCCTAGGTAAATAGCAAGTAATTCCCTTCCAAACGTGCTATACCGTGATTCGGCAGGTAACAAGCGTTTGGAGAAGAAACCTAGGGGTTGCCATTGGTCGTTCACAAGCTGTTGTAGTACGGCACCGACGGCTACATCCGAGGCATCAGTAAAGAGGGAAAGTGGGGCCTGAGGGTCTGGGTGGGCTAGAAGGGCAACATTAGATATAGCCTTTTTAAGCTCGACGAAAGCCGTGCGCGCTGCGTCCGTAAAATTGAATTTACGTGTACCGCCTCGGAGTAAGTCCGTGAGGGGTTGCAGGAGTTGCGCACAATGAGGGATAAACCGCCGGTAGTAATTCACCAAGCCGGCGAAACGTCGTAGCTGCTTGAACGATGTTGGTTCTGGGAAGTCATTGACGGCGCCTACCTTCGCTGGTAAAACTTGGATGCCAGCGGCAGAAATGATGTGGCCTAAGAATTCGATACTACTTTTTCCAAGCTCGCACTTAGCTGGATTGATGGTTACACCATGTTTGACTAACCTGGCGAACAAGGAACGCAATGTTGAAATGTTCTTCTTCGGAAGAACTGGCCACTAATGTCATCTAAGTAGGGGTAGACGAAATCCAGGCCTCGGCATACTTCGTGGATGAAACGCTGGAATGTTTGTGCAGCGTTACTAAGGCCAAATGGCATTCGAAGAAATTCGAATAGGCCAAAAGGCGTGATAACGGCCGTTTAGGGATATCCGCCTCTTTTACTGGGATCTGGTGATCGATATTACTGAATAGAGTTTTGCCAGAAAGGCAAGCTGTCAGATCCTGTATGTGAGGGATCGGATACCTATCAGGGATTGTGACCTTGTTGAGGCCACGATAATCGCCACAAGGGCGCCAGTCACCTGATTTCTTTGGGACCATATGAAGCGGAGAGGCCCATGGACTTTTGGAAGGGCGGATTATTCCTAGCTCGAGCATGTGTTCGAACTCCGCCCTGGCTATTTTGAGCTTGTCGGGGGCCAAACGTCTCGGCCTACACGACACGGGTGGACCTTTGGTCCTAATATGGTGCGTACACGTAGAAGTGACTGGGAGTGGCTCGTTCGTGGATCGAACGAGCTGTGGAAAGTCTGAAAATAAAGATGCATAAGGTTGAGGGGCTTCAGGCTGAAGAATAAGAGGACTGATGGCCTCTGTGTATGTCTGGGTGCCTTTGATGCTAAGCTTTGTACGGGAATCGATCAACTTTCGTCTTCGTGTATCGACCATGAGGTCGAAATACTGAAGAAAATCGATCCCTAAAATAGCGAAGGGTACGGCTGCAATTGCGAAAACCCAGCGGAATGTTCGCCGGAGACCAAGGTCAAGCGTGAGTGAGCGTTGACCATAAGTAGGAATGGGCGTGCCGTTAGCAGCACGAAGCATAGGTAAGGAAGTGGGGATCGCCTCGCCGGATCGTGGGGGAACCACGCTGACTTCCGCCCCAGTATCGACCAGGAACGTGGTCCTTGAACTTAAATCCGTAATATGAAAGAGGCGACTGCTAGGGAGGGTGCCGGCCACGTTTGTCGCCACTACGGGCCGGCTCGAACGTTTCCCTGGTTGAAGTATTTACAGGAGGCGACGCAACGCTCTGCTTGATTGCCGAACTTGTGATACCGGCACAAGTCACCTGACGATTAAGGACGCTTGCGCGGAGATTTACTTCGGCGTCGGCGAGAGGATGAACGTGTCCTAAGACGAGCAAAATCCCGTCGGAGGGCTGCAATCTCCGCCCAGACAGTGCGCCAGTCACTTGGCGGTGGCGGACAGGATGATTCCTGTAGAGCTGAAGAGTCAGGATTCTTAGGAGCTTCTGCTGTGCGGCTTGTCACCGCTGTGAGGGAGACAGGGAACCGGTACAAAAACGGTCCTGTATCTCGTCTGCGAGTTGTGCTGAATCCAACAAGGACGGGGACTTAGCAGCTATCAGGATAGCCTGTGTGTTAACCGGGAGACGTTGCATCCATAACTCCTTAAGGAGTGCCTCATCCATAGATGAGGGGCCTAGCAACTGTTGCATTTGAAGCAACAGGTCTGACGGTCGCTTATCTCCCAACTGCAGATCTCTGAAAGTTGTCTGTAGCCGCGATCTATCAGACGGCGTGACCCGTTTGATAACAGCTTCCTTAAGTGCCTCGTACTTATGTTCAGTGGGTAAGTTGAGGAGGAGATCACGTACTTGCATTGTGACCTCTTTAGGAAGCCGGGCCAAAAGTTGACTAAACTTAGCTTGATCTGCAGTGACGCGCTGGTTGCAGAACTCCGCCTCCAAGTACATAAACCATAAGGCGGGTTCCATGTCTAAGAACTGTGGAACAGTAATGGTGACTGCTCCAATTGTCGGCTTCTGATCTGTGTCCATTGTGATATAAAGCGAAGATAAAAGATATATACGCTCGATGTAAAAAATCCACGAAAAAAATGCGCGTTACGAACAAATGAAATTAATGTCAAACAAGTTCCCAGAAATAAAAACGGTTTACCGGGTTTAATGGATTTCGGGTTCACTAATTTGTCGTGTTGAACCTGAAAAAATTGCTGAAAGAATTGACAATTATTCGGGCTCACCAAATTGCGAAGGACTGGAACGTTTCTGTCTAGAACCGTGCCTATCCTCCACAATGATTAAACCAGAAAACCGAAATAATGGACGACGACGTTTATTGCAAGTAGACTGGGAAAGCAAGATGTAAGCGAAGCACGACAAAGCGAAGCGCGACCAACCAGTAGCAAGCGACCGGAAATGTTATAATTAATCTGGCTTTGTCGAGTCGAACAAAACAAGTTAAATAAATAGCACGATAGTTGGAATACATGACGAATCAAGAGTGTCTGTACAAGACTCAGGCTTGGGGTCAGCTGGACGCTGGCAAGAGCTGATAGGGCACCGGATTCGACCAGGCTTGCAGCAAATCCGGAGTCAGACCGAATGTGGCCATGATGGTATTCAATTCGGCGACAAAAAATGTATGTTGGCAACATTTCACTTACGTTTCAGGTTGTTCGCTTTAGATTCGAAAACAGTGCGAAACCTGTGAATCCCGAATATGACGAACTGGCATCATCATTTGGTGCATTTCACTAACTTGTCCAGTCATTCCTAGCTTTTTGTCTTATTTGGCACGGAATGCCAAGCTAATTTAACCCAATAATTGATCTTGTAAATGATATTTGAAACTTCCGAAATGGACGCTTCCAAAACATCCCCTAGTGAACCGTCACAAAGATTAACGGCGGTGTTTCGACTAACTGTCCATACAGACTCAGAGGGGATAAACGGAATTAAGACATCTACTCACGTTGCCACTGAACACGTGAGAATTGTTGGCAAAACCACAAGTGCCACGAAATAATTGAAGCATCACACGTATATTTCTGATAATTATAAAATAATCATGAATAAAGTGTACACGCAAACAATATTCACTTCAAAGTTAGTGGCCCCATTTTTCCCTCCAAGAATTCAGGTTACATTTGCTTATATCTTCTCACATTACGAGGAACGACGATGAAGTGGCTGACGACTTGATGTGTAGGACAAAAACAAAAATCAAGAATGAAAAATTGTTCAGTTCGCCGGTGTAACGCAGCATGCTGCCGTGTTGTTGGCGGCATTTTTGTTTTCGATTGTGTAAGTCGTGTGCATGTCTTACTGGGCCTTTGGCTCACGCTTGTTTCTGTTGTCTCCTTTCACAGGACTATCGTTGGAACCCTTACTTCAGAAGAACGTTGTCCCCCGGTGTCTCCACGTTGCTCAAAGTTGGTTTACGAGTGTAGCGGGTACACGAAGCCAGAACGTCTGGCTTGCCTGTTACACCGGTATGGTGTTTCAAGGTAGAAACGAGATGGAAACTACTCACAGGGAGTAAATGCTCACGTATGTAGACCGTTAACAACTGAGGTTGTAAAATATATCGTGAATGATGACGGACGGTACATTTTCGAAGGCATAAAACTTGTCACATTTGCTGTAGGAAATGATTTTGTTTTAATGTGTTAAAAATGTTTATTCGAGGACGTTAGGGAATCGCGATATTTTGATAACGAAATATGTTGACGAGATAGCTGAAAAGTACTATTTGATTGATGAAATGATTTTTAGCAACGACTCAATAAGGAACGAACATAGTGTAAAGTTGTTGATCCATGAACTGAGAAAATTCGTCCCCATCGTTTGCATTCCCCATTTTCCCACTAACCTGACACTTGTTCCCACTACCTCACCCACCCCGTTTTGTTTTATTGAACTAATGTGTCATTAAGTGTCCTTGGCGCGAGTAGCCATTCTTGTCCTGGCTTACTGGCGTGACGGCTGACCTTTGACCTTGCTGGTCCTGTTGAGAAACTGTTGATTTTGCTGGACGAGACTATCGTCGTGAACGATTGAGGTTTGCTTTTTGTAATTATTGATGCATTTCTTTAATAGTACCGTAGAAATTGTTGGGTCCAATCTTGTTTTCATTTTGTGAATCATTTTTCTTCAACTTGTGAATTCAGTAATCCAGGAAATAGTTGCTGACTTAAATGTGAGGTTGTATAATCATCACCACTTGGAAAATGGGAACAACAGATATTAACAACATCGTGGGCCAGTAGATACGACTGCAAGGGGCGATTTCCAGGCATGAAGTGAGCCTTAGTCTGTGTGACCTGATTGCCATATTTACTGTTCATTGTAATCGGGCATAAGCAGATTTGGCGATATGGTATCAAGTAATTTGGTAAACTTACGGAGTTGGATGAACTCCCTAGTACGTGGAACCTCGTATGCTTTCCAGAGAGCACCCTATAGTCACAACGCCACGACCTATGGTTGAACGCACTGACGTCTATGCTCGACAGTCAGCCTACGTGCACCCTATAGTCACAACGCCACGACCTATGGTTGAACGCCACGAAGTAAGGTGAAAATAAAATGGAAGTTTTCGAATGCATTTATTAAATGTACACCATTATCTCTGATATTCCAGCTTGTTTTCCGCAGCTTCCTTGCTCTCCGGTTTGCCTCAATAGAAGTCTTCATCTTGTGTGTGCATGTCTAAAGGTGAAGCGTTACGTAACTTCAGAGGTTTGGCATTACTTACCGTAGCTAGTGACGTCCGTGGCATCGTCTGGCAACACTTTTACTTGGACTCGCTTTCGTGGAAGAACAACACGAAACTCCTCGTCAGACGTAACCGGGTCATCAATAATCACTGGCGCTGGACGGGGTCTCTTTTCAGGTGCGCGTGTATTTATTAGTGTCGTCTTTGATGACACGCAGTACGCCGCTTTCCTCTATATGAGTAAGAATTTGAGGCAGATTTTCTGCAACATCAATGTACACAACACACTTGTTGCCGGAGGCTTCAACCGATGACGGATGTTGCAAATATCCATGGTCGTTATATACTTGCCGTAGACATCCGCAGCATACTGCTTCAACTCAGCAGTTGGAGTATTGTACTGGAATAAATGCCTGGAATCGCTCACTTCACTTGCAGTGAGCCGACGATTTGTTGGGTGCGCATCGTACAGGAAAGCAGTTAGGTCGTGGTTGTGCTCCAATGTAAAGAGCTAACAACCAACATGGTTTTTCTCCTCACGACGTTGAAGCGTGATTGGCAGCATGTATCACGAGAACTATGCAATGAAAAATATGTGAACTCAACTCACTAAACACGTCGTAATCCACGACTTTCACTCCTACGTCGCTTGTATTTGATACACCGATACGCCATCTACCACGTAACCTCAGTAGTACTCACACTCACATTATCATACTTCAAGCGTCCGTTGCTTGATTTTTTGCTAGAACCAAGGACGTACAAAGCATGGTGGTCCTTCATGTACTTCTGTAAACAACTTCTAAATTCCTTGAAACTAGAAAACTCCCGATCCTCGAATATATCTTTGAAGCCCTGTACATAATCCATAACCTAAAACCAAACATGATTTATCAATATACAATGTTAACTGTTAATCAAAAATGAAAAGCTACTCCAAAGGAAAACGCACGAACACCGTCACAACACCCACCATTAATATTTTCAATCTCCGCGCCAAATAAAGGACAAACCAATTACCGGTCGACTAAAACAAATATTTCAACGCTCGTGACCGGTTCTGTCACGAAAACCAACGATTTTTCAAATTCAGAACGATACCACTGGAATACTGTCAGATATTCACAGATCTCACATTTTATCGCTGTTTCAAGGCACATTTTACTTCCTGTGGATCATTCTCAACCGACCGTTTGGGTGCGACAAGTTACTTGTCACATTTTTTCGTGAAATATTAAATTGCATACTACGAGAATCATATTTTAATTTTTCACGTCTGCTGGTTGTTTTTCAACGAGGAATGTCGGCTATGTCTAAAAGTTGCTCATATTCACATTGTTGTTGCGAACATTGTTTTGTTTTTTATTCCGATGAAGCATCAGGTTGGCCTTCGCAATTGAATTTGTGTTGTGAAATTGCTTCCGTGGGAATTTTAATGGTTGAGTACATACTTCCATCTAGCAAAAACGCTCAACTTCGAGTGGTTTAAGAGATATACATGAATTTGTAATTTCCGACCGCATTTCATTTGCATTGCATTTACAACGAAATATCAAGGTGACTTATACTCAAAGATATGCCACCACATTCGTGTGTTAGGTATCTGTGTGAATTATATGTTTAATTTGTTTCCATGTCAGTATTTCAGGTAGATTACGGTCTTGCAAATGTCGTTCCTACAAATGGTTGCACATGAAGTTACCATGTGGTTGTTTCTATCCACGGCTCATAGAGGACAGTGTGAACACGGGTGTTATGACCCACTGTATCGTTGACAACCTGCGTATTGTCTAGTCTATTGTTTACTGATTATGTCCAAGAGTAGCTAATCATTTGTACACAGCTCAACGCTCACCACTCTGACAACTAATGGCCCACTTTTACGCCCGTTATTTCTCTGAGGATAACACTGATTTTCACCCGGGCCATTTGACCTATAACAATTCAATCTTTTTATCATGGGTGTTTACGATTCCGACGATCGCTAATCTACGCTTCTGCCAACTGCAGACTATAGTGATAGCTTCCAGTGTCTTGAAGGTCGCTCCTCCGTTCGCACGCCCAATTTTCCCCCAGTCTTATGTTAACGCGAAACGGAAGTCGTAATGAGAAGACGGCGAATCTGCAAACAAACTTTATTTATTGATTTACTCACCGTTCACAAGCGGACTTCAACGCAACAGTTAAAGGCGCTAGGGAGTTGGACGTGAGAGAACCTCAGCACAACCGCACGGCAACCGCCAGAGAGGACGAATGTCGACGGAAACTCCAGTCGACCTTCAGAATTCAAACAAGCGTCAGACTGGTTGGGCGGCGTTCCTAACGGTGATAGCTAAAACGTTGTAACCCTGGTGAGTGCAGCTCACAATGGTACAGATAGCGCGGATTCATTATACAACCACGAGCAAAACTGCGATACCTACGCCAACACACTAACTTTGATGTTAGTGGTTTGTAGTAAATTTACATTCACAAGATAATGTGAACAGGCACGGTGGTACTGGTAAGGCAACTCTCACGTCGCAGGGAGTTTAGGATTTTGGGGACGTCGAAGGTGATTTCAAAACATCAGTATGCTCACCAGTTCTTGGTCGCATTCTGAATAGTTCCACAAAGTTCTATCACTTGAAGATGTTTCTCTCAGCAAGTCACTAATGTGTGTTACCAGTACCACTAATTGGCAATCTCATCGATATGTTTTTCGACGGAATTGAAGAAGGTAAGTATTATATATCTTGAACAATTCAAATGAAAATGCACCGGTAATTCTCCCCTGTACTTCTCGTCCGTGGTTCGCGTGCGTTCGATCAACTGGACTGATCAACAGGGGCTTAACAAAGCCGATGAATATCAACTGCATGAGGATAGGGGAAACCTAATGCCATGTCATTGGCCAATTCAGGTAAAGAAGCTTCACGGAGATGACCTTCACTGCTCAGTTTTCTTTGAAGACTAGAGTCGGTCTTTAGGACTTTCACAGACACGTGGAAGGTCACTTTTCTACTTTCATATCACACACCCTCCATATGCACTATCACAACCTTGGTAGGTGGTGGGGCCTTTGAATTCCCATATGAAGCAACGAGCAGCTGTCACACAACTAAATGAAGCGTGACATAAACTGTCATCCCGAGAACTTCTTCGTGGCCTCATGTTTTGAATTGTCTTCGACCTCTCTGACGAATCCAATTATTTGTCTAAGGGTTTCAGAGGGCCGGTGTCACATTAATAACCAACAAGGAATAGACAGCTTACGAACGGCCGAACAGTGTGATCAGGAACCGACCACATTTCAGTCTATGGATAACTAAAATGAGCCAGTGTAGAGTTTTTCTTATTTTTGTTCACTAACGATGCTTCACTTTTGTACAACAACGTTTTTGCATCACCTTTGCATGTTGTTCAAAATGATAAAAGTGACCTTACAATACAATACAAATTTTGTGCGCACCGGTCTGCTCTTATCTCTGTGGTGCAGTCACTTACGGATAATACACGGATCTTTCGCTCATTTTTCCAGTTGCGTCGTACTACGAACATTGCCGCAGCTTTGATCACCCTTCGGCAGGCCACGGCAACCCCGTAATATAATATCCTTACTTTCGGGGTACTGGCAATTTGGAATATTGTGATGGTCATCTTAAACATCTTCTGTGAGTCAAATTCTTTGAGTGTCGTAACTTTCTGAAGTCCCGTTGCTGTTCTGTTCCATTCGTTCGTTTTGTTGTCACCGATAGCCTAGTGAGATACTCTTGCATCCACTTAAGCTATTCAGTAACTCGTTTTTAACCACTACAACAGCTCATTAGTGTCAACCGGAAGAGTCAAGCGATCATCGCCTTCAAACTTGTGCCCTTTGTGTACATTTTGGTGTGATGCCATCAACCTTAATGCGCCCGTGCGTTCCCTTCAGAGGCGTCTCTTTAAAACACTTTATTGTAGTGTTACCTATGGTACTCGGAGCTAAAGGCAACTCAGGAACGAGTAGCTTCAATAATGTGGCAGGCGGTTCCACAAAAACGACCTTGAGATGCTTCGCTTGAGTAGAGGACAATCTCAGTGCTTCGGGACTATATTTGGCTGTCACCGTAGTATTCGCTCCAAAAGTAGAATGATACTGTTCACGAAACTCGCATAAGCCATGCAAATCGCGCACCGCCTCGACAGATGGGATTACGTACTGCATTTTCTCTGTATATCCCCTTCACTCTGAAGCAAGCGCAGCAAACCTAAGGTCTACCAGGTATAACGGATGAAATCACTTTATTATCCAAGGCGGCGTGCAATAGCAAACACCGACAGTGCTATAAAGTTGTTGGTCGCTGAACTGCGAAAGTTTGTTCCCACTGTCTACATTCCTTATTTTTATCACCAGTCTGACATTTATTCTCAACATCTTATCCATCACGTTTTGTTTTATTTAACTAATTTGGCATTCATCGTCTACGGCGACAGTAGCTATTTCTGACCCGGCCTACCCGCGTGACGGTACATCTTTGATCTTGCTGGTCCGTTGGGAAACCACTGATTTTGTTGGACGAGACTATCGTCGTGAACGATTGAGGTTTGTCTATTGTAATTATTGATGCATTTTCTTTAATAGTACCGTAGAAATATTTTCGTTCTAATCTTCTTCCAAGTTGGGGGTCCACCTTCGTGTTTCGCGCAACTCATCGAGCAGACGAAGATCGTCATAAGGTGCTGGTGGCAAACTTTTTCCTCTTCAGACTTGTTCGACGAATAATAATGACACGACAACATGACCTTCGTGTAGAACGAATGGTACGTCAAGAAGATTCCTTTAGGTATAGAGGCTAATTTTGCGGTAGAAAATCCAAAATCAGAACCCTGCCTGGATAACCCGGAACCGTGTACACGAAACATATATTCTTCAGGCTATCATTAAAATGATCACAAAAATGCGCTATGTTATGCACATATCCACTGATGCAACACGCTAACTTGCGATAGCCCAAATACATCACAATAACATTACTCCAAAAGTTCAACCACCATAAAACATGTATAATGCTCCGGAACGTCCAACACTGATGACAGCACACATTCCCACATTTTCAAGCATTCACAAATCGAGGCACAGCAAGGTCTGTTTCACAAAAAGGGAAGACACAGACCAGCGAGTTACGTCTATCGACACAACACAGATACCGTCAGAATAGAATCACATCCTGTTCTCCCCATATATATGATAGGTTCCAAGGTGCGGAAATTAACCACCAGTCAGAGGTGATCTCGCGTCCACTGACCGCTAAACTCGGGCTGTGGTTGATGATCACCCTCAGCCCACTGTACGACCGTGGCCAGTCCGCGTGTTCGTGGACCTGGAAAAGCGGCAGGTGGCATGTGAGGTGAAACCGTATCCCGAAACGGCACGATATTACACAAGAGATGATCAACTGACGCTGGACCATCGAAATGGCTTAGATAAACAAAATTTGAATTCAGATCACAACCATCTACTGTCAACTCTAGTGTGCTAATTGCATAGAGAAACTCACCGCTTTTAGGTTATCCACAGTCATCACAGAGTGATAAAACTACTCCCGTGAATATGTTCTGTTCGGTAAGACATCTAATCTTTCGTTGACCTATTAAGCCGAATATGCAGGCCTACACCTGACCTAATCCTGGCAAACTTGACCGAGTCGACCACGTGTCCACAGGGTTCGTTGTATATCCTGTCTGCTTAATGTCATACGTTACGTGATCATTTATTCTCGAAATCCAGCTTCCTCTTTCTTACTTACCTTTTACACAGACAAGCAGGTTAATTGGTTGCGGTCGGAAACCTTAGATGGACCATACGAACGTCGGCCAATACATTAGTCTCAATGCCGTGTACATTGAGTCTGTATTTCAGATCAGCGATCTAAGATAACAGGGATAAAAATCTTTGAACGTTCGTGTTTCACTGTAATTTGTGACCGTTATTGTTTTATTGGGCCAACGTGTTAATGGTGGTCCTCCCGGGATCGTTCGTGTTACGACTTACTGGTTATCATTTGATCGGAGGTGTGGTATGACGTGGTTGGGATTTCTGCTCGTAATTGTTTAACTCATATGCATGTATTATCGAAGTCCTGCCTTTTTTGTTTGTGCTTTCTTCTACGCGACTTTTTAAGACCCCGACCCTTCGAAAATCCTTCAGGAGTATACAAAAGAATGCTTTTCAAAACATTTATGGGGCCTATATCCGACCTTTATTTGAGTATGCTAACTCAGTGATATTTACTGGCCTCGAAAAGGACATGCGCTACAGCGTGTTCAACGAACTGCAACGAACACAGTATTAGACCTCCGAAAATGTACCTGCGAACCTCGGCCGGAAATTCCTACTTCTTATCCACTCGAATACCGAAGACTTCGAGGCAGCCTAAGCCTCACTTACTCCCTTTTCTGTATAGACTTTCGAGGGGCATTCACTTTTGCAGACCAGAACCCTCTGTGAGGTTACGAGAAGTTATGCAAGTTAAGACCCCGACTTCTTGTTAGGCAGAATTTCTTCTCTTACAGTGACGGCTCACTGGAATATACTACCATCAGTGGTTGCCAATGCTACCTTCAGGTTAAAATTTGAAGCGTTGTTAGACGTGTATTTTTTTGACCGAAGTGGTCGCTAAGATAGGCTGAGTTGCTCATTTCATCTCTGGAATTCTATCGTTCTTTGATGACATTTTGATCCTTAAGAACAATGCTACACCAGTTTTTTCCTTATTGCTTTTCAAGGAAACTGATACCCGCATGAAATCCGGTAAAAACTAAATCGACCCGTAGCATATAGGCTCGCACCCGCCCTTCACTCATTGAATCTGATGACGTTATCATTCCTAGCTTCTGTTGATTTCGAGTCAGAATTGTGGTTCGCTTTGTTAGGAATAAAATTATGCAACCGATTCATAACACATGACTCGGATAGTTTCTTTCAGCCTGTACCACACCTCCGCGATATGCCAACCCTTAGAGGTATCTTACTGGGCTCGTCAATCGATCGTTGAATCTGCTGAACAAATAATTCTTAAGGAAACGGCCGCCCGGAAAAACGTCTCTCGAACAACTATTTTGTGAGTTTCAGTTGGGCGACAGAAAGCCAACAGACCTTCGAGACATGCGGTAGACAGTGGGCAAATCCCAGTCGCCAGTCTCTCTTGGTGTGGGGGGTGGTGGTCGTGGATGCAACAACTTCCTGTGTATACCCAGGGACTTTAACGCGTGTTGTCCTCATGCCTGTTGGGTGAGCTGGCAGCTTCAGCCGGCCTAATGCACTAACGTCTTCGAGGCAAACTGCCTTCGCCATTAGTTGGGCAACTGGTTACCGACTACAGTCCTGTGGATAGTCAGCGGGCCACGGTGGCTGCCAAAATAGCAGTTCTGTGCAACACTTAACAAACGCCGCAAACACACTCGATAAGAATCAGACACCGAAATAACTCAGTTGTGACGTGCACTAATGGACTTTCCTGCCCTCATCCACCGACCATGTTACCACTCAAAACTCTTCTGACGCGTGCCTGATCGTCACCCAGAGCTGAGGTCAACGACTTTTGTTGGTACCACGAGACGTACGGTGATCACGCTAAACGATGCCGATCACCATGTAGCCGTCGGGTAACAAACGTTTAAACTAGCAGGCCGGCATGTTTCGCTGACGAGAGCCGTAGGCCGGGCGTAAATCAGTCGTCTTTTATTTCTGAAAGATTTGATCTCCAGAATGAAATTCTTTGTCGATACAGGAACAGGGGTTGGGGTCATCTCACATCCGGCCTCTAAGGACTCCGATTCATTGGGTAGTGGGAATGTGTTATTATGCACAGGGGGATTTTATCGGAGAAGTGAGATATCCACCGTGAATAGTAAGCGAATAATTCCACCACTCGTTGCTGGGACTTCAAGTTAAGAGGTGGGGCATAGTTCTCGTAGAGGTTTTAAGCTATCGGGTCCGGTTTGATGCTGTTCCTAGACACCTCACAACCTAGAGTTCGATTTGTTTAGCGGTGATGTTTTCTGACTCACTAGAAGTCAATTTGTATTTCTTGGTCACGTTTAACAACTTACGAAGATTGAGGTCATGTCCAGCAGAGTTGCCTCTGCATACCATAATATTGTCACCGTAGGCGAATACGTCTAATCGTTCACGTGCTATTATGTTGTCAATAGTCCATTGGGAGCGTGCGACGCCGTTCGTCACATCCAGTGGAATTCAACAGAAATGCTACAAACGTCCGCAACCCTCGATAGTCATAAAGGGTCTTTCTTCCTGAATAGGAACTTGATGGTAAGCACTTGTGAGATCCAGAATGCTATCGCTGCTGTATGCGACGATGCGTTCGATCACTGTCAGTTTTGAGGAAAGGGTAGACGGAAGATCGTTTGGCTGTGGTCACCGACCATTCTTCTTTTGTTTTCGTCGTTAGTGACCACCAAGATTTGAGTTCTCCAAGAGGAAGGCCTGTTGACTCCTTCAGCAAGCAGACGGCGAATTTCTTCGCGTATAAACTTCGTTGGTTGGACCGTACTTTCTGAATTTCACTACGATTGGCTTGTAGTTTCGCACCAGGTTCTGTAAAAGACGACGAGGTTCGATGTGGGCAGAAGTCGATCATAGCGAAAACGGTGGTTTCGTCCTGCCGAATGGAATCTCAACGCCTTTGTGTAGTCTAACAAAGTCGTGACCGTTTGCACATAGATTTGGTAAAACCGATAATTCGACCCACTCGTACATGGTGTCTTCATATCTGATTCCCGCCAAGACGTGACCTCGCATGTCACTTGACAGGGCGGTAGAGGCCATTGTTATCTTACTGCGAGATTTGTGAACTTTCCAGTCGTTCTGCAGCACTACGGAAGACGCTACATAACTTTCAGAACTGCCAGTATCTATCAAAGCTTGTAAGCGAGTTCCGTTAACTTCGAGATCAACCACAGCATTTGAAAGAACCCGGATCAGTCGCTGATGTGATAGTCAAAATTGGACTCGTGGGGGGTAGCAAAACAAGACTGTTCTGAGACATCAGGCAAGCTCCTTAAAAATGGCTCTTCGTTCCACCTCCATTGCATAACGCATCTCAAGCAGAGGCACTTCGAACGGGGATGTTTGTCATACCCACAGAAGAAACATTTGCCAATCGATGAGCTGGAGGCTGCCACATCAGGCATTTGGCTGGGCTGGGCGGATTTTCCGAGGCCCCGGTTGCAGCCGTATTGGTGTTAGTTGGAGCAAACTAGTACAGTTGGGACTTTTTCAACCAGTTCAAGCGATTTAGCCTAATCAACGCTTTGTTCCAACAGTGTCGAATCTCGCTAACCAGTAGACCACTTATAAAAACATCTGATTGTATCGTCTTGGTTCTGCTCGGCTGTAATGGCTTTAAAGTTACAGTCCTTCGCAAGCGACTTCAGTCTTTGGAGCAAACTGGTCCATTGTCTGTCCATATTCTTGTTTGCAAGTCGCTAACAGGTTCTTCGGCTTCACACAGAGATCCCGTATCAAGGTGTAGACGCCTTGGTGTTAAATATTTGAATATAGACGTGGATTTTTGTTGTTGAGTAGTTAGGTCCCTTCTCGTCCCCTTTTTTCCATCCTACACAGGGTTTGGTTTTTTCTTCGTGGTTATGTGGTAGTTAAACATTAGTGTGAACCATTGATGTATTTCTGTCTGTGATGAAGATGATCGCATTCGGTGATATAATCATAGACCGTGGATAAGATGTAGTTGCTGAAGGTAGTCAATTTGTTGGGGTTGAGACTGTCAAGTTAGTGAACGTGCAAAACCAGTGATTCTGTTCTTTAGAGGTGCTAACTGAGGTCAGAATATACAAGCAATGCTCGAACAAAAACGCCACAGTTTAACTATCGACCTTGTCACTTAAAGAAAACGTCCGTTTAGTCATACCCAGTTCAGTGGATCCTTTTTTGGGGGCATTTTCGTGATAAAGTGAAGACAAACTGATCGATAGTCATGCTCAAGTCATTTTTAAGACTCACTTTAACAACACGCACTTCCGTTTGTGCATAACGTGTTACAAAGACGTTGTCAGGGTCGTCACCAAGAGGCGTGTCTACACATTTGTCGTTGGTGGGACGACGCCACACCACTGAACATTGCTTAACTGTATCAAGATCAACTTGCAAAGTGTTGGGATCATAGTTCCAGGTTTTCAGGCCATCCACATAAAGAAGAAAGTGACTGGAAATCCTCCGGCAAATTATTAGTGTAAATTAAAAATACTAGTTGACCAAGGACGGATCCTCTTGGTACACCCGATGCGATAAATGCTAGAGAGGATAAATCAGAGCCGGCTTTGACACGAAAGAGTTTAATATTAAGAAACGGGACAATCCAACGGTGAATATTACCTCTAATGCTGTATACCTTCGTTATCTGTAGAAGTGGTTCATGTGGTACCCAGTCAGACGCATTAGCAAAGTTGAACAAAATGACGTCTGATATATGACCCTGTTCCGTTGTATCCGTTAAGCTGTCCATAAAAATCAGGACGTTTGTTGCACAGGACCTACTTGTTAGACGTCGGTGCTGACCTACAGAGATGAGAATGTTGTTCAAAAGGTGCTTCAAGTTAGCTAGTTTAAGGAGACGCTCTAAGATTTTGAACGGAATACTCGCTTAGGCCGATTGGTCGATAACTGACAGGAACATGCCGATCACCTGACTTATAAATGGAGATGACAGTAGCCTTATCCCATTCCTTAAGAAAGATGGCAAAAGGGTGAATCGACATGAAAAAGTCATGGTTTGACTGTTACGGAAGACGATTCCTTCAGTATTCGTGGATGAATCTGGTCCGGACCCATTGAACTAAAAGGGTTAGACTTGGAAAGCAAATCCTGAATCTGACGCACTGAGAATTTGCATGTAAAAAGGACTGTTTAAATATCCATAAAGATAGACTGGGAAGAAGGTGATGAGTCAGTGTTGTAAACAGCGGTGTACTGGTTCTTGTCTAATTCAGCAATGACATTAGTTTCGAAGGTAATTTTACCGTTCGTTTGCGCCACAAGGACAGGGCTGAAAGTGGGTTCTTGTGATGGTGCCGCATACATTTGGAGAGGGAGTTTTTATTTGAACGTGCTATTCTGAGCACTGTCGATTGCTGCTGGAGACGATAGTGACGGGTTCCCGATTTGCATCGTTTGCTCATTTTGTAGAATGCTTCAACGTCTTCGAGCTTTTTGGACTCTGTTTGGCAGATAGTCTCACACGGCTGTCAAGAAGTCGGTGAGATCTTCTTGCAAGAGAAAAGCCGGAAGAGCTCATTATCAACTTGCGTAGAATATGCAAATCGGCCTCATGCAACGTACGTTTTATATGTTGGTAGTTAGAAGCAACTGAAGTGGTGTCGACGTAGAGATTCATAAGATAATTTCTCATACCATCGATGTCGCTCCGGTTGAAATTGCGAACCAACGGATCCTTTGCAGGTTGCTGTACTCAGTAGCAGAAGAGGTAAAAACCATGATCAACTGATCACTGTGGCCTAAAGGAGCCTCAGTACTAACCTGATCAACGCATTGATTTTCGTTTGATTACGAGATCCAGCGAAGGTCTGCCTCGGACGGTACCTTGTTACAGACTTCACAGGTGTCCAGGCCTTCTGTTATTCAACTAATGTCAGAGCTGAGTTAAGGCTCACTTCTGAAGCTTGTTGAGCATGTTGTGCTTAAGACGCTTTTGGAGCATTAGTTACCCATGACAAACAAATGAGAGGTGCTAATTGGGAATAAAGTAGTTCAACTGTGACAGAAGAGCCTCATCGTCCAAGGTTGAGCGGTAGATAGCTCATTAGCAACGAATCGTGACTACGGGGATTTATTTGTAACCACACAACATCGCACATGGGGAGGGAATATTGCCGCTGCGTACAAAAGTAGAGGGTAACTTGAGACTAACGTAGATAGTGACCCATCCCATGCGTCCTCTTTTGCAATCATCACGGTAAACAGAATAGCCAAAGACAGATTTCGTTCTCTCTTATCTCTGATGTCAGCTATGTTTTTGTGAGAGCCATAATGTACAGATGCTTATCGTGTACCGTCTGTCTTAGTTCTGGAAGTTCCTTCATCAGACTAGGATGGTTAGTATAAATACAGCTTAGGGCCATCTCATCACATGGCCACTCCAGAAGGGAAACATAAGGCTAAAGAATGAAGCCATGCTTTCCATAGGAATGGGGAGAGGGGTTAGTTGCAATATGCAGGCTTTGTTGGACTCCTTCTGCCAACCATTCTTTTGAAGTGTTTCCGAATGGTCTCAACTCAGTACCTGCTTCTGCGCCACGGTGATCATCTCTATGTAATTACGGCGGGACTGATGATGTGAGTGTGACTGAATCTTTGCATGACAAATCTCAGTATAATGCGTAGTGTCTGTCGGCGTAACCACAATCTGTGGCTGTTGCATCGGTTCCCTCTATCCCCGATTTTGGTCTGTACTGACTGTTCGCGTGACATCCGGTGATTGCGCATTTTGCAAGAAACCTGCCAAAAGACGTACTTTTTGGTTGGCACGACATTCCAGTTGTGCCAGAACCTGCGTGACGCGGAACGGAGTTCAACCATGTGGTTGCCTTGCACGATGGCTGTCCCAAGCGTCCTTCTTTTAATTTCTGCACGCGACGGGTGCGTGTCTTGTGATATTTTCTGCGTCTTTTGGGGGGCTCCCGGTCAGACTGTGATCTGGGTATACAAGGTGCAAGCACTTCCACCGCTTGTACAGAAGCAGAACTCACATGTGCACACACCATTGGGGCTGCAGGATGCTTGTATAGAGTGGCGACTTCGACGACTATTGCCTCATTATCAAAAGCCTCCAACGATGTAGTCTCTGAGAGGTTATCCGATTCATCATTACTAGTTCCTTCAATGTATTGTCAGAAATCTCTGAAGACAGCGGAAGAGTTTCAAAAACTGTAATGGACTTCGTTCCACAGAGTGAGGTCCTCAACTTTCGATCTTCAACAAACCTATTTCAAGACAAGTTTTTGACGTTAGGAAAGTAACGTTTCAGCTCACTTGTCCTTGAGATAATTTCTTATGGACTGAGTGCCTGGGAGAGGGTTACCATTATGCCTTTCATAGTCTTGGTCTTTTTGGCTCACTTCCAGACTTAACTGTCAGATCGCGGATGGGAAGGTAACGAATGACCGTGATTGGTACTGTTTTGTTTGTAGAAATCTGCGAACTTCGACGAAGTAAACTGGCTCCAGTTGTCACTCACGAGCGTTTCTAGGCCTCCGAATCTGCTGACGATTTTCGGCAGCTGAGAGTAACGCTTGTGGTGGTTTTCTGTATGAGACTGGTCTCCAGCCGTTTGTCTAAGACGTTCATATCGATCATTAGGTTTTATTCCTGAAATGGTTATCCGAGCTCCAAGTGAATCCTGGAACATGGTGGTGCCGGGCTGAGCCACGATTTTAGTGGAATCTTCGGGAATGCCTTAGACCCCAACGCACAGTTGTGACAAGGGCATACCGATTGTTCTGGTTGTTCGTCTTTCCCCGACAAGTTGACCTAGCTGTGTGCTAATACTTCATTCCGTTGATGTCCGGCATAAAGTTAACGAATCCACAATTCCGTCAGTACTACAACTTTCTTCAAAGAGAAGACATTCTTTGCATGTAGATGGCCAAGGAGGTCTTCCGGTGCACCTTGTCAAATCACCTGAAAGCCAGTATTACGGCCATCACATATGGAACTATCGGAATACAATCTGGAATGTTGTGTCATATTGTGTTGTCTCACGGACCATCTCTGAAGCAATCAGAAGTGCGTGGATAGTCTCCGAGGCCATCTGGTTCACTTCTGATTCGGCCACAACTCTTGATTCCTCCGCATGTGGCGTCTATGACCCAATTACACGGGGGAGAGCTTTCGTTTGTTCCCTTATCCTGGAACGTACACTTGATTTGGAAGTCACGACCCAGCATTATCGTGGCCCACCGTTGGAGCTGATTTGCCTCCTAGATGGGAATCTTTTATACTCCCGAGACCACAAACTTTGGATTGTGGTCCTTGAGGAAGGTGAAATGACGACCAAAGAGTGTCTTGTGAAACTTACTCACGGCAAAGATAATCGTAAGGGCTTCTTTTTCAATTCGGACGTGAGGGAAGTGATCTATATGGGCGATCGTCTTCTGAGCCATTAGAAAAGATGTGGGACCACAGCCTTTACTTCTTAGTTGGATGCTTCTGATGTGACCGCAATCTCCTGGCTACAATCAGCAGTTTTTATTAAACTAAACATCACTTCGTCAAACGCATGCTCACACGGTGTTCCAATCCTAGAACTGATCCAGTTATCTGAAGCATTTGTTTGAACGCTCTATTTGACTGTTCTTATGAAGGCTGTACCGTGTCTCGTTTGTTCTGACTCACCTTTCGTGAAGAAACTGTTAAACGCCGGGCGAAGTGAATGACTATTTATGGTCGGAGTGAACGTATGCTTGAGTGTCAAACAATGAAAACAATTGACAAAACACCTTATACCAGTCTCGTTAGTTTTGCCAGAACATTCAAAAGCAAAAGGAAGGTCAGACTCCTTAATAATTGTTGATAATCAGCGACTACGGGTCGCTCATAGGGGAAGACACTTCAAATCAATCGGGAGTCTTTCGAACGGTTGAGTTGAGCTCGTCTCGAGCTTTGGAAAAAATGGGCTTCGATTTTACAGCAAACTGAACATTTAGCGACGATGCTTCGAACTCTTCCACAGAATAAGGAAGGTTTCTGGCGCGCACGATGTGCATCAACCGAGAAACACCTGGATGACAAAGCGGTTCGTGTAGTTCCTTTAACTCAGTAGTTGTCGATAAAGAATGTATCTGCTGCCCCGTTATCTTTACCAGGTCGGTGATCAGAATCGAACTTGAATGGCGACAGTTCTAGCTTCTAACGTTCAGTTTGATCGCTGTTGCTGATTTCCTTAGGTAAAATCGACGAAACGTTAATCTGACAGGTTTAAAATGGTCGCGAAGTAGGAACCGCTATTTACTCATGGATTCCACAATGACACATCCCTTTCGTCAGCGGAATGGTTGCTTTCGTTTGGCGACGGACTACTCGAAAAGAAAGCTACCAGTCGACCCTCTTGGCCCAAAGTGGCTGTTGTCCCCACCTCCGAGGCGTTTGTTTCGACAACCAAATGGGTGTACAAAACAGTGTTAGTAACGGCTTTAGACAGATCGTCGTTTGACGCTTCAAAGGCCCCTTTTGAATTCACTGGATAGAGGAAATGTGTTAGTATGCACATTTTATCAGAGAATTGAGATGTCCCTCATGAATAGTAGGCGTACAATCCCATCACTCGTTACTGGGACTCTAAGTTAGGAAGGAGTGCTAGTTCTCGTAATGGTCCCAGGCGATCTGTATCTGGTTTAATGCTGTTTTCGGATACCTCACTTCGGAAGTTAGATTTGTTTTGCAGCAGTGGTGCTTTTTGATTCATTGAAAATTAATCGATATTTCTTGGCCGTGTCAAAGGACTTCCAAAGATTGAGGTCGTGATCGGCGGAGTTTCTTCCACAAATAGTAACGTTGCCAAAGTAAACAGTTGTCTCTCAACCGCTATTATATTGCCAATGGTTAATTGGAGGTATGCGCGCCTTTGGTCACACTAAATGGAACCTAACGAAACTGGTAAAACCACCGGCACTTTCCTTCCCTTGCAAGGACTTGAGTTCCAGGGTGCCTTATGCACCATAGGTGGTGACGCATTCGATCGTCTGGTCGATTTTTGGATGGAGGTAGGCACCTGAGAGGGTATGTTTGCTAAGCCTTAGACTATAGTCGAAGACCACTCTTTTGTGCCGATCGTTGGTGACAACCAAGATTTGAACTGTCCATGGGGAAGAGAAGGGTTCAATTCCTCCTTCAGCAGACAGCAAATTTTATCGCCTCTATCCATTTTTCGCTGATTTGGTTATTCCTTCTGGATTTTGACGCGATTGATTTACAGTATCATCATCATCATCATCAGAGACAGCAATACATCGGTGGTTCACACTGATGCTTGACTGCCACAGATTTACAGTATCACGCGGGATTCCGAAAGGACGGAGGGGTTCGATGCTAATGGAAATCAGTGATCAAAGCAGAAACGGTTTGTTTTAATCCATCGGATGGGATTTCATCGCATTTTTGGAGTGTGAAAAAGTTGTAACCAGGGTGAATGTCTATACACAAGTGTGATGTAACTGACGGTTTGACTCCCATACATAGTATCCCTATAGCTGATCAATACCAGGAAATGACCTCGTGTGTCCCTCGACGGCGCAATAGAAACCACTGTCGTCTTACCACAGGATTTGTAAACTTTCCAGTTGTTTTTGCAACACCGCGAAAGGTGCTACATAACATTCTGAAACGTCAATGTTCATCAGAGCTTGAGAGCGAGTTCTGTTCTTTTCAAAGTCAACCACAGCCTTCAGAAGACATTCTGGAGCAGTGGCCAACGTGATAGTTGGATTGGGTGGGCGAGTGATAAACGAATAGGGTAGTCAGTTCCGAGATATCGGACAAACCTTTTGAAGGTGATTCTACATTCTTCGCTTAACGCGCCTCGAGCAGGACACCTCGGACATAGGTGTTTGTCACATCTATAGAGGAAGTGTTTGCTAGTGGGTGAACTGGAAACCGTCACGCCAAGCATTTTGACAGGACTGGGTGAATTTTCCGAGATTTCAGTTAGCTGTGTGAGAGTTAGTTGGAACAGGCTGACATAATGTAGATTGCCTTTCTACCAGTTTAATCGTTCTAGCCTGATCAAAGGCAGCGTGAAAGTTCAACGTCTTCTGTTTCAATAGTCTGCCGAGTACAGTTATACAGTAGACTAGTTATGAAGTCAATTCTGGTTGCATCATCTCGATTCTCTTCGGCTGTAGTAGCTTTAAGATTGCAATCCTTTGCATGCTACCTCAATTTTTAAGCAACCTGGTCTAGGGTCTGTCCACCTTGTCCATCAGATGAGTGAATATTTTATTCATAGGCTTCACACATAGGTCTCGCAGCATGGCTTCGTCATATCCACCGCACTGAGAGTTGTATTCGTAGACCGATGGGAAATGTGATTGACCAGGATGGCTAATTTTCTGGGTTTCGGACTGTCATGAAAAGTTAGTGAAGGTGCAAAGCCAGTTGTTCCACTTCCTAAGAGCATCGGCTGCGTTGGGGTCGACGTCTGATCCCTCGAGACGAAGAGTTCGTTCTACCACGTAATGGTTAGGCGAATGAATTGTTGTAACCAGTTAGGTTTAGTCGTCTCAAAGAACTATTTCCAGTCAAAAGCGGGAGTGGTAGGCTTTATTCATCTAACAATGGATGTACGAGAGCTTAGGTGGAGAGCCTAATTTAATTAATAGGTCAGAGATGAAGCAAACTATTATAACATGTACTCAGTCGCATTTAAGTATTTGAAAGAGATTTCTTTGGCCACTGTTTTAATAGTCACATTAATTGGTGGACTGTCCCAAAATTTGGAAACCATCCTCTGTAGTTTCAGTCCGATCGAGAGGCGACTAAAAATTTTGCCCACAGACTGTCGTTCAGTCAGTCTTGCATGTGTGGGATGAAACTGCATATCACTGCTTCTGAATGCTAATCAACATGGTTTTCTGTGACATGAGTTGCCTGACTAATCTTTTGTATTGTTTGGGAGAAATTACGGTTTGATTGAATCTGGGTTAGATAGTAAGGATTTGTTGCTTTGATGAAAAGCTTGGCGTCTTATATTGGTTCACGGTTGCTCAAAAAACGTTCACACGGGTTTTGTTTAATGGCATCACGTGAGTGAAATCGAATTGATTACGGCTTGGTCATATAAACAAAGTACTGTAGTACTTCGAGGGACGCATTAACAAGTACCATGTCTTATTATTATCCAAGTTTGAACAATGCCCGAGAGCTGGTATCAACCATTGATCTACTGAACTGGTGATACTGTGGCTTATTTACGATTGCTTATTTATCAAGTAATCCCGTTCTCTGGTTTACAGCCCGAGGACAAGTTCTGTACCATTGAAATAACCGTATTGTTAACCGAAAACGGAGTTGTTGTCATTGTGTTATTTCAAGCAAGATAGATGCGGTTCTTTAAACTGTTAGCTCATCTTCAATACATGGAAACCTAGCACGTCCCTATTCAGAAAACTAATGCATGACGCAAAACTCTATACAGTGTTCGAAATTTGTGATGTCATAGCATGTCTAGTGGTGCATTGACTTGTAGATACGGTACTTCTTGGTTGCCAAAGGGAACAGTGCTCCTGTTTGAACCATTAATCCTCCGCGCCATTACAAACACCGCTCGCAATCGTCCGGATTGCTGATAGGCTCGACTGGCGCTTTTCCCTTCATCACAATCGACTGACCAGTGGCTGCTTGGGTCGCTTCGGACGCGGCACCTCCGTGAAATTTCAGGTATTCCAATTGTCCACTAGGATAGCATTCATCGACACGTTCTCTTTAATCGTGGGGCAGTGAATCAAACCGGATTTAGCTAGAATATTTATCGTTGTCTGTGATACCAAAAATCTACTTAACTCACATTGCTACTTTCGGACGTTTTAGTTATTTCCCAACGTTTCCAGCGTTACCTGCCGGATGCCCAAATACTCAGTGTTGAGACATTAGACAACCTTTGCTGCGTTACGATAGGATTCCGCTGGCAAGTGAACCTGTTCAAAGGGTGTGTGGCTTTCCGATAGGCTTTTAGACACGTACTGCGTCGGAAACAATTCTGATGAAGTTCGTTATGCTAGTAGTGGTGTGGAGGAAAACATCTATCAGGTCTCAGCAGAAATCCAGGCCACTGTATAATAACCGCACTTGCTTGAGATGTACGAACGTGATCATACATTACGTTCTGGACCTATATTTTTCTTAAAAAATCGCACATTCCTCTGGATTCGCGCTATATATGCACGTGTACAAACTGCTTGAACTTTGTTTCCACAGAGACTGAAAAATCCACCGGTATCCAGATGCCTTACTTTGGATAAAAGCCCACACGATTGTTGGACTCGCGCCGGCCGACTGGTGCGTCATTTTCGAGGCTGTCTGTTTTCTTTAGTTTCTGTCGAGAGCCAAGGACCATCGAGTGGTTCTTGCGCTTCCCGAGTGACGTACATCTGTCTAAAATGCGCAAGGCACCTTTCGACCCTACGTTAGCTTGTTAAATTGATCATGCCAATAGCTGCCTTTTCGTCTTTCATTATTGAAAGCGATTATTAATCTTAACATTATTTGGATCCGCCTTTAAATTAGATCAGTGTTAGCTATTTGGCTTCTCAGCGTCAGTGAGACTTTCATGTGACCTGTAGGCTATGCGGTTAATTTCGTAAAAGCTCACCGATAGCCACCTGGATTACTAATCGCAATTGTGAATTCGAGTCACCGTTACTGAGACTTCTATGCAGACGTTGATAGCTTGATAGTGTTCACTCCGTGTGTCTTAATGTTTCTGACAGAAAACGCCTTGGCGTATTTGTGGGTGTGTACTTTCTGTGTAGTGCTTCAACCAAAACCAGGATATTCCTTAGCAACTTTATTCAAAGCCCATCATGACGGGTTTCAAAGCCAGTCGATAAATCTGAACTTTCCCACTCTTTTCTCCCAGTTATGCGTTCTTTTTTCCATCATTTTATTGTGAACCGCGATGTTTGGTGTACTGAATCTGTCTGAACAAATAATTTCACTCCTGTTTGAATGCAAACTGTCACCAGTAACCCGATACATCTTGCTCGTCTTTTGCTTCTTACTGACTGTATGGTAGATCGACCGGTGATCTTCATAACCCACAGTTGTGCAGTGTGAAATGGCTTCACCAACTCGTATATCCTCCCAAGAAGAAAATGCCCTCTTATATCCCGAAGGTACGTTGATCACATTGTTGTTTAACAATTAGGTGCTTCAGTTATTGAATCGGATGAGAACGAGATTCCTGATATCTGTGAGGTCAACGCTACTAACAGTAACGAAGAGTCGTTTTCACATACCACATTTCAACAGTCGGATGAAGATGAAAGCAATGAAGCAGACGAATTTTCTACACATCCGTTTGACGGTGTTCCGTCTAGACCTGTGAATGCTGCTCCTGTTAGTCCCGAAAGAGATTCCGAAATCAAATGCCCCGATTTATCATCAGAAGAAAAAGATGAAACCTTAGGTAACGAAGCTAAAATGGTATCCATTCAAAAGGAAGAAAATAATGGAAAAATCACATCAGATTGTGTAGAGCATGCCTCTGAGATTATTGATGAAGAAACTCGCGCTGTGATTGATGATATCGATCCGTTTGAAGATACTGTAAAGCCTATCGAATCTTATACCCAGCGCAAAACGGCAATATCGCCAATCGAATGGGACAGAGTTTCTGATGAGGAAAGCGAAAATCGAGATGAGCTCCATGTCGATACTCACGGGGACGAATTTTATAAAGAAGAGGAAGACCATAAAAGGTCAAACAGCCCTACGGGTAGTTCGGCATCTCCGAAAAAAGGTTCCGACAAAGGTGAAAAAGGCTCCCATCCCAACCTGCGTCAGATATTTAAATCCGCCCGTTATTTCATGATTAAGAGCAACAATTTTGAAAATGTAGACATTGCTAAAACGAAAAATGTATGGGCTACCACCAAAGGCAATGAAGCTAGACTAAACAAAGCTTTCTTCGATCATCCAAGCGTTCTCCTCATATTTTCTGTGCGGGAAAGTGGAAAGTTTCAAGGTTTCGCGCGGATCGTCGCTTCATCAGATCCACGTATAAAAGTTAACTGGGTCTTGCCCCCAAGAATGAACTGCAATCTTTTGAGCAGCCCGTTTCGCATTGAGTGGATCTCAAAGTAAATCTGTCTGTTTATTAATCCTACCGTAGACGTGAGCTACCCTTTTCGAAAGTCAATCACCTGACTAATCCGTGGAATGAGAATAAACCTGTTAAAATCGGTAGAGATGGTCAGGTATATGTCGCTTTCCAATCCATCTTTTATTTATGCTTGTAGGAAATCGAAGGAGTCTC
This sequence comes from Paragonimus kellicotti, assembly GCA_014220965.1. Taxonomy (NCBI): domain Eukaryota; kingdom Metazoa; phylum Platyhelminthes; class Trematoda; order Plagiorchiida; family Troglotrematidae; genus Paragonimus; species Paragonimus kellicotti. Next base: position 92,810 of record LOND01000087.1, read on the forward strand.
TGGCGAGGCGTTGTGTCGTCTCTTTTTCGAAGAATCTGGTGAAGGTACTACTCGTCTAGCTCGTAATACAACTGATGAAAGTGGGCGTCGTAATCCGTTTGAGCGCCTTGGCAAATCAACATCTCGTTCGTCACACAACACCAACAGTTCGCGACAAACCGGTTTTTCTGGACAAGGCCTACTGGGTGATGCTGCTGGTGTTAATCGTTATCTTTCTAACGATAGACGCAGTATACTCAATCTGCCAGCGGTTCCTTCCTTACTCAACGCTGACAGTGGTCGTTTTCCAACTGGAGCACCTCCTCCGCTGATGCAAGTGAACGCTGCTGCTGCTGCTATGGCTGCGGCGGCAGCCATGGCGGCCATAAAGTCCTCAACAGCATCAAACATAGCTACTCTTGGACGTGGTGGTCCTCTTAGTTCAGCCATGAGTAGTAGCCGGATTCCTCAACTCTCCACCATCCCCGCTCTGTTTCCCCATGTTTCTCTTTCTAGCAATCTGGGTCGTCTGGGGACAAGCGATACGGCTAATCAAGGAAACGTCATACTGCCTCTGTTTCAACCTAATCGGCTTTCTGGTGCAACGACGGGGACCGTATTCTCACAAGGTCTACAGCCACCGTCAGGAAACCGTTCTACTCTTGTTGCCGATACCGCTTTTGCGGGTTTATCATCCGGTGGGCGGTTTCCCACAATGGATGTCAAAAGGAAAGGTCGTTCTCGTTCAAGCAGTGGTAGTGCTGACAGCTTCGCTCGAGAACGCCATTCCAGGTATCGACGTGTGGGAAAGGAATTCCTCCGTGATTTATCCCCAGCAGGTTGCACCCAACCTCAGTTTCATTCATCGAGGTTAGGTGTTGTTGAACAAGCAGCTGAACACTCAGCAATGACTCTGTTTCTATTAAATAAACCTGGCTATTCAAATGCTCCCCTAGTTCCTGTGTGATGCATTCCATTCGTGAACCGAGCAGTTTCTCCCATTCCTTCATTTGACGAGTGTGTATGGGTGGCTTCACACCCCACTGTGCGTTGATGAACTCTAATGACTTCCTGACTCGTGATTCTTCTTTGTGAACATTTTGTTAATGTCAGTTATGATTGCGTTAACAGCATTTAGTTTACCTATTTTAGTCATTACACCACAGCATTTAGGCTCGATCATTAGCACTACCGTCTCGGTTGTCGATTTTCCTTAGATGTGTTTCACATTGTTGACTCAGTTTATCTTCCATATGTACTATCCACTCTCTGTTCTACTGCTTATTTGTCACTGTCTACCAGTTGCTACCGGAGCCACCTTAAGTTTCAGCCCGTTCGGATGTCAGGTAACTGAATATAATTTTTGTATTATGTTCATGCTCAGCTTGCTTGAATTAACGCTCTGTTTATCTTTGTCATTTTCGCCTGATTCGCGGATTGACAATTACCTCAGGCGTCGTGGGAACGGGTTGCGGAGGCGCGATTATGAACGTAAGTTTGTTGGATATACGCTTCTGTTCAGTTTATCTTGTAACTAATCGGATACGATCTTGCGTTTGGTTTCGCAGATATGCGCTGGTCTACTCTGCTGATGCGACTGTTCGTCAGATCGCTTTGTTACCAACCGTCCTTGTAGGATTGTCTGAACTATGCAAGAATGATGTGTGCATTAAGTGTTGTCGCAGTTGACTTTAATCGTCTCCTTTTTAGGTGTTCGGGTATAAAACCTGTAACTGTACTAGCAGTTAATACTCCCCAGTTGTATTATGCTTACTGACTTCGACTTCACTGTAGTTTCTCGGTGTGGCAAACGACTAGCTGGCATCCTTAGTACATGACCTAACCATCTAAGTCTGTGCAAATGTAGCGACTGAACAAGAGAACTCGTTTGACAATCAGTGCCAAACACCCGCTTCCTAACCTCCTCGTTGCTTACTCGCTGGTGCCACCCGATACGAGCGATTGAACGCAGACATCGGTGGTCAAATACCTGGAGACGGTTCACGTCCTCTACCCTGAGTGGCCAGGTTTCGCTGCCGTAAAGTAATACGGCCCTCACTGTTGTTTGATATACGCGACCCTTAAGCTTCAGAGAAATACCTCTGTCGCCATAGGTGTCTCAGATTAGCGAACACCGCCCTAGCCTTGGAAATACGCGCTTCTATTCATTCCCACCTCCGACCGCCGCTGATGCAGCTTCCCAGGTATACAAACCGGTCAACAACCTCCATGACTTCATTATCTAACATTAAATCTACGTGATCACAACAATCTTGCAGAAGCACTTTGCATTTTGAGGCTGCAAAGCGCATTCCGAAGTACTTAGCAGAACGCGAAATAGCGTCCAGTGTTGTTTGTGCCGCTTGAAAGTTGTCAAACAGCAATACCTTATCGTCAGCATAATCAAGATCAGTCAGTCTTTCACCAGGTAGGAGGTCCACGCCGGCATCTTGTGAGTGCCGCAGACAGTCCTCCATTATTTCGTCTATGACGAAATTGAACAAAAATGGTGAAAGGGACAGCCTTGACGTACGCCGCTCCTGGTGCTGAAACTGTCAGACAGTTCACCGTAACCCCTGAGCTGAGGTATGGGAATAAAGCGCCGACAGTATGTTCACATACTTAGTCGGTACACCCCTACGTTAAGCGACTCTAAAAGTGTAGATCGGTCCACCGAATCAAACGCACCTTTATAGTCGAGGAATACGGCGATTGTTGGCCGGCGGTACACATGACGCTGCTCCAGAATTTGACGAAGGGTAAAAATGTGATCTATACAACCCCGCCCAGGGCGAAACCCTGCCTGTTCTTCCCTAATGTTTACTTCCCGAACTGCAGTGAGTCGACGAAGTATAATTGATGCTAGAACCCTTGAAATGACTGGGGTCAAACTAATCCCTCTATGGTTTTCGCAAGAGCCCCGGGCTCCTTCTTAAATATGGGAACTATTATCGAGTGACCCCAGCACGGAGGGATGGTCTCCGTCGTCCACACAAGTTGAAACAACAGTCAAGAACTCTACTAACGCCTTTCCACCTTCTTTGAAAAGTGCCGGCACGAGTACATTTGATCCAGCAGCCCTATTACGATTGAGAGCCGAAAGACAATGGCGATTCTCAGTCTCAGTGGGTGGTTCCAAATCTACCAACCAGGGT
>LOND01000087.1:103030-127508 GCA_014220965.1 Paragonimus kellicotti
AGCTTGCTTGAATTAACGCTCTGTTTATCTTTGTCATTTTCGCCTGATTCGCGGATTGACAATTACCTCAGGCGTCGTGGGAACGGGTTGCGGAGGCGCGATTATGAACGTAAGTTTGTTGGATATACGCTTCTGTTCAGTTTATCTTGTAACTAATCGGATACGATCTTGCGTTTGGTTTCGCAGATATGCGCTGGTCTACTCTGCTGATGCGACTGTTCGTCAGATCGCTTTGTTACCAACCGTCCTTGTAGGATTGTCTGAACTATGCAAGAATGATGTGTGCATTAAGTGTTGTCGCAGTTGACTTTAATCGTCTCCTTTTTAGGTGTTCGGGTATAAAACCTGTAACTGTACTAGCAGTTAATACTCCCCAGTTGTATTATGCTTACTGACTTCGACTTCACTGTAGTTTCTCTGTCTGGTTTACCGTCATCTTTTTGGCGATCTATATTTACTGATGAATGGTAGAGAATTTTGGCTTTCATATAGATTGAACATTTCTGTGATTTCAACTTGAGAAATCCTAGTCGAGGGGTCATCGATTGGAGTTAACAGACAGTAACTGTGTCTCTCTCGAGGCGATCGGGCAACCTGATCATTACTCACAAGCGAAAGTGGTTGAGCGTTCACATATGATAATTCGGTCGTGCCTAATGTGAGGTCAATGGCGCAGTGGTCAACACGGTTGCCTCATGAAAGCGTGGCCGGAGTTCTAGTCCCGGCAGTGGCAAGGATATGCACTACTGACGAGCTCTAATGAGAGCGAAACTCGAGTCTAGTGCTTCTTTTCGAAAGGGGCCGACTGGAAAGTCTATGGGAATGCGACAGCTGCGATCAATTGTGGGTGATGTTCAATCTATATTTCTTTGTTTTATTTGATGTCCTTTGCACCTTCTGTATGCAAGGTGCTGTTTCAAGATTGACAGGAGTCTGCATCTGTTCTCATTGTTGGTGGTTAGTCATTCATGGTAGCCGAGAAGTTCATGTTTTTCGGGAACCACGTTAGTGCTGGTGGAATGTCCGGTGAAGTCACGAATCATATAGCTAAGGCTCGGATGGTGTTTCCTAACTCCAGTCGTATGTGTTGCCGGCAAGGTCTCAGTCCTTATGTGAAGAGCCTAGCGTATAAAGCCACTGTAAGAGCAGTCTTACCATACGACTTTGGAAATTGTTCAGTCCGTTTTTGACCATCGGTGTCTCCGAAGCATCAGCGGCTCGCAATGGAATCACCGTGTTAGCAATAATGAGGTTCATCGACTTGTCTTCGGGATGAACAGCTCCTGTCGACGCCTGAGCATAATGCTAGTTTCATGGGCCTCGTTAGCTTAGCCCCATCTTAAGAATGTCAACTTACCGCTTGTTACGTTGTACCTTGTTTGTTAGTAGTCGTTTGGGCTAGAGGTAGCGGCTATCGTGACTTGGGTTTGGGATATAATGACATTGACAGTGAAGCTCTAGCACGGCGTTCCCAGTCTTCCGACTGAGGTCCAGGGGACAATAAGTACCTTTGGGAAGCTGTCTGATATGGCGAAGAACCGAAGTCAGTGCTGCTCGTGTTGCGAATCCGTAAATATCGGTGTAGTTTTTTCTTCCACACAAGCCCTCTTCTACTGTACTACGTTTGCCGTCTTACGTGGCTTATATATATATATATATATATATATATATATATATATATATATATATATATATATATATATATATATATATATATATATATATATATATATATATATATATATATATATGCCGCTGTTATGAAGCACTTTGAATCTGGGACCTTTCATACCTAAGGTGTGCCTTCGATATGTAGATGACAAATTTGTTGTTTTATCTCGGATTTAGTCTAACCAGTTCCACAGTTACTTAAATACCATCTTTAGACGCGAAAAGGAAAACTATTCACACCTTTGGTTATAAGAAGACCTGATGGCAAGCTTGAAACTACTGTCTATCGTAAACCGACAACAACTGATGTCATTCTCAGGTTCGATAGCAATCATCCAGCCTGTCAACTTAAAAGCTGCGTGCGAACATTATTTCGACGTGCAGACACGCACTGTAGCTCAGCCTGAACTTCAAAGACAAGAGTGCGAACATCTGTTCACTTTCAATGGGTACCCCAGTAGTTTCATAAAGGCATCTATCAGAGGTCCACAAGAACTGAACGTGCAGAACCCAAAACGCGAATGACTGCCATATATTCACGGCACATCTGAAGCAGCACAAAGGATGCTCCAACCACTGGGCATCCAAATATCACAAGCCAAACTCAACACTCCGTTCAGCTTTGATGAACGCTAAGGATCGTGTAGAACCACACGGAACACAAATTAGCAGTGCGACGAGCCGACTGTAGATCACAACTGTGACACCAGGGCGCAGACATAGGTCACACGCGAATGTGGTCACGCGGGCAAAAATGAAAGGCTTGTACTAGATGTTCTCTGTTTGCGGAATTCGTTCAATCGACACGTAGATATAGACAGCCACTACGTCAGCATCGTTGATACTGAAACCAAAAACGAGCGAAGACAGACCGACAGGCGAACACGGTGAGGGCAGAACAATCTGATCCTGACACATCACTTTGTTTGATAACGGATTCTGATGTGTATTCGAAACGTCATAATAAATCGTTCACTACCATATATATTGCTTCGGATTCCCGCGGCCCAGCACTTCCACCCGGAGAAGGCTGGAAGAAAAAAAACGTCTTGCCTCTGTTTGTATCTAAACCAAACCGGGTTGCAGATTTCGCAAGCGCTGTGACCATTCCCTGCAGTTCTTCACCGCCGTACGCAATTGGCGTGGTAAACGAATTTTGACGTTTGGATGCACCGAAGCTTTGAATATCCAATAAGCGACCATCCGTGCGATACTCTATTTCAATACTGCCCTCCATGTTTTGAGGAGTATCTGTTAGTATCTCAGTCAGAGATAAGCTACATAGGATTGAAACTAAGATACAGTCCTGCTTCACACCATCAACAATCTCGAACTCATTGGAATTTGACCACCACAGTTGCACCTTCATCTTCATATCCACATGCAACATTTTGGTTAATCTAACGAACTTACTTGAACATCCAGACTTCGAAAACACCGTCCACCGTGCTTCTTAGTCACACGCTTTAATGAAGTCTACACAGATAGTATAAGGCGGTTTGTTTCGTTAATGACACTCTTCCTGAAGCTGACGAACAGTAAACATGTATATGACACTACGACTGGTCTGCAATTCGTACTCCTCAAGAACATTGGTCTCCAGCATTTCCGCAATGGGCCGATTATGCATAATTCTGGACAAAAAAAGCACGGTTCAGCAGACCAATTCCTCGATAGCTGTTCATCAGTGGAGTAAACCGATTGAAATGTCGCACAATCAAAAACAACTACCATGCTTCGTAAGTTCCTCTGATAACCCATCTTCATTCGCAGACTTTCCGTATCGCAAATGTCAAGTGGCTGTCAGAACCTCGTCCACGTCCGGAATGAGAGCGAGCATCTTGATGATATGCTGTGGCCCATTATTTGGTCACACATTCGGTGACAACAAACCGATTCAGCAGGCTGCCAATATGTTTGCCCGAAATCCTCATGATGTCTTGCGGTCGCGTACAAGGAGCGCCAGAATTTTCATCCGCTAATGTTTTAGTAGACTGGACGGACGGATCTTAACTTGCTTCAAGCAAACTGTGAGACCGTTTGGGTTGTCAGCGATCAGCCTAGCCTTGTATCTACTCATCCTACTCTTATCGCTAATCTTTCTTGCTTTCAGAATGGCGTTCAGAGTTGCGGACGAACACTTCGAAATTTACTTTCCTTGCCGCTTGGGTCCACAATGAAAACAGCAAACACTTCATTATTTCATATCAGGTTGAAAATAATTTCATCGTTCTCGGTGAACCAATCCATGCATTACTAACGCCTGATACCTACTATTTCAACTGCTGCTGCTCGAGATGTTACCACATACGCTCAGGGGTAATGGGTGTCGATGCATCTTGTTGTCGAATATCGACTGTACTTCGAACATAATTCTTCTATCTCCCAACATCCAGTTTTCGTCAGTGCCTGCACGACTTACAATAAATGGGCTTGTAAACGTGTGTAAATTTTTTCTCGACAATTATAATCTGTGCTGTATTTAACCTCGCGCATCACTCTCGTGATACGCACTTCACTAATGTCGCGCTGCCGCACAATCACGTAGTCAAGCAAATGGTGATGACCACTTCGTGGATGGGTCCACGTCGTGATGTCGCTCGCATTCGGGCGTTAGTGGTAGCCAACTTCTAGGTAACACAGGTGATGAGGACGTCCACCGTTTCCCCTGACTTCACCAATGCCAAGAGGTCCATGGCTAAGTCCCACTTAACGCGCTCGTTGAACTTGTCCAAAAGAAACGGTGGATCACTCATTAGCATCCAACAGATTGTGGCAGAGAGCCAATTTTAAAACAGATCCTTCATAACATTGATTTGATAGGGAGTTGGACCCTAAACGCATACACATGGACATGATTCGAGGCGTGACGCCATGTGGTTCACCTGACCTCGAACAGTCATTGTGATCAGCCACCTTGAAACGGGAACCGCGCTCCATCTAGTGAGAGGTGTCAACATCACCATAAACAGCAATACATCAGTATTTCACACTGATGCTTAACTGTCCACACAATCACGAACAAAGAAGAAAACTACATGGAAAGAAAGGGGAAAAAGAGGAGGAAAGGGGAAATGGACTTAACTATCAAAAAAAGCTACGTCTATTATCAAAAAACAAACAACATCAAGGCGCCTACACCTTGCAAACAAACAACCGAGCTGTAAGTGAACGTCATCAGCAAGACAGCTTCCTTACGGCTTTCACTGCCCCGCATCATTAAGTGCACTCACTTCACAGACAACTCGGCCAAACAACGACAACATTCACGCCACTGAGCTCGATTAGCCGCCATCTCACCTAACGTCTCAAGCCACCGACTCTGTGAGTCGCGAGGGCCCCAGCCCGGGAGACGAACCCGACCTACAGTGACCAACCCCTTCGTGAACGATTTCATTTGTCTACGCCAGGTCATCATCTGTCCACCTCGCACCTTGCGCCAGTCGGCCGCAGCGTCGGCAAACAGTGCTCGGTGTGGCAAACGACTAGCTGGCATCCTTAGTACATGACCTAACCATCTAAGTCTGTGCAAATGTAGCGACTGAACAAAAGAACTCGTTTGACAATCAGTGCCAAACACCCGCTTCCTAACCTCCTCGTTGCTTACTCGCTGGTGCCACCCGATACGAGCGATTGAACGCAGACATCGGTGGTCAAATACCTGGAGACGGTTCACGTCCTCTACCCTGAGCGGCCAGGTTTCGCTGCCGTAAAGTAATACAGCCCTCACTGTTGTTTGATATACGCGACCCTTAAGCTTCAGAGAAATACCTCTCTGTCGCCATAGGTGTCTCAGATTAGCGAACACCGCCCTAGCCTTGGAAATACGCGCTTCTATTTCATTCCCTACACCTCCGACGCCACCGCTGATGCAGCTTCCCAGGTATACAAACCGGTCAACAACCTCCATGACTTCATTATCTAACATTAAATCTACGTGATCACAACAATCTTGCAGAAGCACTTTGCATTTTGAGGCTGCAAAGCGCATTCCGAAGTACTTAGCAGAACGCGAAATAGCGTCCAGTGTTGTTTGTGCCGCTTGAAAGTTGTCAAACAGCAATACCTTATCGTCAGCATAATCAAGATCAGTCAGTCTTTCACCAGGTAGGAGGTCCACGCCGGCATCTTGTGAGTGCCGCAGACAGTCCTCCATTATTTCGTCTATGACAAAATTGAACAAAAATGGTGAAAGGGGACAGCCTTGACGTACGCCGCTCCTGGTGCTGAAACTGTCAGACAGTTCACCGTAAACCCTAACCTGAGCTGAGGTATGGGAATAAAGCGCCGACAGTATGTTCACATACTTAGTCGGTACACCCCTACGTTTAAGCGACTCTAAAAGTGTAGATCGGTCCACCGAATCAAACGCACCTTTATAGTCGAGGAATACGGCGATTGTTGGCCGGCGGTACACATGACGCTGCTCCAGAATTTGGCGAAGGGTAAAAATGTGATCTATACAACCCCGCCCAGGGCGAAACCCTGCCTGTTCTTCCCTAATGTTTACCTCCCGAACTGCAGTGAGTCGACGAAGTATAATTGATGCTAGAACCCTTGAAATGACTGGGGTCAAACTAATCCCTCTATGGTTTTCGCAAGAGCCCCGGGCTCCTTTCTTAAATGTAGATAATTGATACATCTACTTATCATGGAGGAGTGGACCATGCCACGAGGGATGGTCTCCGTCGTCCACACAAGTTGAAACAACTGAGTCAATGCTCTACTAACGCCTCTCCACCTTTGAAAAGTGCCGGCACGAGATCATCTGGGCCAGCAGCCCTATTACGATTGAGAGCCGAAAGGCAATTGCGAACCTCAGTCTCAGTGGGTGGTTCCAAATCTACCGACCAGGGTGCTACATCACAAGTTTGTGGCGGCAACGCAATAGAAGCAGCAGGCCAACTAAATTGACCCTCAAAGTGTTCCGCCCAACGCTCTAACCTTCTGGACTTATTACAGATTAGTGTGCCATCTGTCTCGCTGGTGACCTCACTGAGAGGTGTAACCATTGCCTGCTTCCCGGAGCTTGTCAACACGGCTTCCATGCTGTCCAACATTGACCATTGTCAAGTTAGTTGCAGTACATTAACCTAGGTACTCTTAACTGATGGACCGGCGGCCGCCAACCTGTACAGCGGCTCGGCTTTGGCTTTGCTTGGTGTAAATCTCCATTGTGTTTTCACCTGTATATAGCCGTTTGCGGATCGACCAAGACAAACATCACTGCTGTTATTGATGCTGCATGGTGCCGTGGTGATCGGGGTTGTTTTGTCAACCACGTTTCATCCGAGCGGGCGTCTTTTTTTGTGTGGGTGAGGCACTTCATGGGAGTCGTCACCAGAGCATCAAAAAACGTTACTTGGCAGAAGAATCAGAATAGGTGGGATGGACTTTTCTGTCCGAGGATAACACAGCGCCGTCCCGATGGTTCGTGACTGTGTTGGTGGTTGGATTAGTAAGCGAAATGGCTTACTTATCACTAGTCAGACTAGCGCCGTCCCGACGCTTGGGCTGAATATTATGAGGGATAGTTCGGCCAGCCTCAACGGAGTGATATAGATGTCGGAACCCAGCGTGATCATTTAATTAATCGTTTCTGATTATTCCCCGATCCGAATATAAATGGTTCGATTTTTAACATTGAGTGTAACAGTGCCTAGATCAATACCCTCTATTCGCCTGTTTTTTGGACGGATTGGAAAGGACAAGATTCTCGTGTTGATGGTCTCCTCAACTTTTACTCGAAAGGAGACACACTCAAATCCGATGGGTGATCAAATGCCGTATTTCCACTGAGCCAAGTTGTTCACCGGTTTAATGTTGCATCGGTTCACCAAACTCCGAAAAAGCTAGAAACTTGAGGAATAGGCTGGATTGTGACCCAGTTATGGTCGCACTGGTCATTTTTTTCCTGTGACGGGTTTCTAGCATACGAACTCCTGCAAAAAAAAAAGTGATGGTCACATTTTTTAAAACCTGAAGACTGTCTTCGCTTCGGTTGCTCGTATTGTCTCCTGAGCTTATCTTCTTCGCAAAGGCTTCCATATTGTTGAGATCGTCGTATACTCACTTTGCAAATATTGTGTGAGTGGTCGTCTTATTGGCTGATCACTATAAATGGTTTTTTTTTCAGGATTGCCCAATCTCCGTATGCATAGGGATTACGACAATCCTGCTGTGGAGTTTCTTCTCGGCACCTAGCTGACGAACATGAAGTATGCGGATGATACTGTTCCATTTAGTTCCTCCACCAAAAGCACACAGATCGTGCTGAATAAAGCAAACGGTTTGCGAAATGCGCTCCATACCTTCACAGTGCTATTATTGCAAGACAAGTGTTCCTACTCTCATGTTCTTTATTGCGGACAGTCCGTTTGAGACGACGATTTTTTTAAAATCTACTTTGGTGACACCGTCTTGTTGGCTTGTTATGTTGGTGTTCGGATGTTAGCAAGAATAACAAAGGCGCATGTTGCTTTCGCCAACTTACGTCATCTGTATAAAGAAGTCTGCTTATTACTGAAGGGAGGGACAGAATACCCGATATGCAGCGGATATGAAAACTATCTCTGTATATGTAGAACGTCAATTAATGATTTGACTGCAGATTTTCCTTATCTTGGAAACCACTTGGTTTAATCCGGCTGGGACTTTTGAATCCTGTTGTTCGCGTTAGGTTTACTCTAACACTTATTTGAGGATGCTGAGTGTACAAATAGTGTTAGGGATTTATCCCCGTACTCGATCGGCCCAGTGTCCTTGTAATAGGCCACGCGTTGGCTACTCCGTGATTTGGTCTGGTGCTACGACAGATTCTGCTTGATGCTATTTCACTTATCGTACCCAATGGAGCATCATTTCATAGCGATTGTTCAGTAATCCTAATGAGCTAAATTTGGTCGACGTGACGCATCCAAGCCCTGACCCCGACCTGAATTTCGAAGGTGGCGTTTCCCAGATTTCTGCGAGTACTGCCGACGGTTTTTTGCAACATGACTCCGACCATCGCGTATCAAGACCGTAGTCGACGTTCGTTTCTCGAGCTCTCGTTTTACGCTGTTTCGCCATATTGTGTTCAAGGTTCCTGTTATCGTTATTTATTACTGAAAATAGTCTGATGTCAAGCGGACCTTCTACCTAAGTCTAACCTTAACTGGAGATTGTCTGCTCGTCGTACATGGATTTGTTGTTGTTCCCTAATTGATCAGAAATGCTTGCAATACTTTCGAAGTCTTACCCTCATCTTGAATTTTCTGCGGAGCGCGTTTGAACATCTCTACGCAGCGCCTTGTATGTCCGTTGAACTAGAGCTAAAATGGTCGATCTGGCATAGTTAATGTCGTTGTGGTCGCACAATTATGAGGACGCCGATGTTGTGAATTGTATACCATAGTCACTGATAAGCGTCTCCGAATGTCTGAATTAAATGACCATTCACTGAGACTATTGAGGTGCCACTACTGTGGTAATATCACTTAGGAGGTTCGGAGTGCAGATAAGGCCGGTCAAGTCTGGTAGCAGCTTCGGCATTGTTTTGGACGCCACAGCACACTCAGAGTGCACCACACTATTGGCTCACATTAGTAATCCGCACCCGGCAGATAGGTAGTTGATGAGCCGGTCGTTTTATTCAACTGTTGTTTTGAGTGGGCGGTGGCTGAAACCCTAGTACCTTCTGGTCAGGCTCATGGTCAGTATGCATAAATGGGTGTCCGATATGAAGTTGAATCATTCTAATCGTGGTTCCGTCGGTCTGACTGCTCGTTCTCTGTTGGGTGTACAACCAGACAGGAATATAACGGCACTTTCTGCAACATGCTCTTCCAATATATCGCGTACGTGACCATTGTGGCGCTAACTGGGAGTGCTCGAGTGACCTTTAAAATTACTTGGTAGACCTGTTTCCTTTGACATCGTTGCAACTTCGGCCTCGTGTGGATCTAGCGTTTGTAACCCAATCATTCGGAAGAGGTCCTTCGCTTGTCCACAGCTGTATACCTGATATCTGACTTATGATTAAGCGGCTTTGTTCCCCATCGTTGTAGCCCTCCGGCCGTGTAAACTAGAGTGTCCTTTGATATGACTACGAAGACCAGTGATTCCTGAGCAGTCAGAAGGATGAAGTGACTGTCGAAACGCATCTTGTGGAACCGCTTCACAGGAAAAATGACTGCAAAAGACATCCTCCACGATCTCTGTGTAGTTCTATACCAATGATAAAGAACAAGTATCACTAGCGATTACCCTCTGAAAACCGCCAGGACAGAGACTTCTTACTAATAGATCGAGTTATTGAATGCTGCATCGCCTTTTTCAACCGAATCTACGGTGAAGCAAATCGTAAGATTACATAAGTATTCTCAGCGTTCCTGTGAAAAGTCATTAAATACTCCCGGGGCTGCACTGTTTTTCATCGACATTGGTTGTTTTTCTATGTGTATGCAACACGTGCGATAAGTCTCAGAATGCTCTCTGTTTAACCAATACATGTTGACTGTGCATTTGTGTTTGTATTCCTTGTTGCAGTCCATCCTATGGGCTCTAGCTTGGAAACCTAGCATCAGTGTTGAAACCGTATATCTCTCGCAGTCTAATCAAACGCGATTTCTGTTCATCGGATTAATATCTGATCTATCACTTATTACTCGCTTACGTTCTTTTGAAGAAAGAACCGATAGAATTTACGGTATGGTCCACTTGCGTTTACTTGCTAACCCACTGGTAGCGTTAAGGGCGCTGGTATTGTTAGTACGCTTGCATTTGTTGATTTACCTCCCTTCCATTTGTTCGAGAAGGCCTACATGTCTTCAGAGTCGAAGCTTTCTTATTTCACCTATACTCGTGATATCGCACTGATGTGCCCAGACGTTGATTTGAAATGCTTATTGTGAATAACCTGGAACTGTGTGTGCTTTGTATCACGTCCCTTCTCCGTATTAGGGCATCGGGATCGCCGGAGTCGGTCGGGATCTTATCCAATTGATCGGAATGCACTCATGAATTGGGTAAGTATTCATATTTCGTTTATAGCGCACAATTTTGATCGCAGGATTATGATGATTATGTGCAACAAGTCAGCCGTGGCCTTCGTCCTACTTTTTATCCGGGCTTGGTGAGTGATTTGTTTTCAGTCTTGTTGTTGTGATCGGTCGTGTTTTTTAACTGTCCGTTTGCCAGGGCCTATATTTCGTAGTTGAATCCCCGCAAGTTTGTAATCCTTATCATGTAGGCCGCTAAACCTGTCAGTGATGCGCATGTAAGTTTTGTACTGTGTAGCAGGAATCGTATTTGGGATCTTATTAACTTACCACCATCGTTTACTTAAGCGAATAATATGCACGTGTTGTCACGTAACTGAGTTACACGTGAACTTGGTATCGTCTAGCTGTTAAACTGTGGAGTGGATTATTTTGGTTACTGTGTGTCGAAAATCAGCGTTGATTTCAGTGTCACTGGGCTCACGGGGTTAACGACGTCCGCCTACAGATCAATGTTTATGTACTTGAACTATGCGTCAATGTTTAAACAGTCAACCTAGTCAGGTATGTGGTCTCGGACTGGCTTCCTTGTATTGTTTAAACCGTGAACTTTTAACTGTCTCTTTCTTGTTTCTCATTCTGTAGTCAGCGAAATCTACTGAACTACGCATACATGTTTCCAGAAATACTGTCTGTTTGTGGATGTCGTAACTCCCAGGCGTTTATGTTTATTTAAATTTTGCGGCGTTTATGATATTTCCTCAATAAGTTGACCAATTTGTCCGTCCTTTTTGCTTGTCCTGGTTCTTGATATTATTACGCAATCTTGGTCGTTTCTTACCTTACCGCACAGCCTTCGCACTTGCTACTTTCTTGCCTTTGGTGTCAATAGCAGTGCTTCCCAGTAATCACTCCTTCATTGCGCTCAGCCATGAATTCTGATTTAGGTGTTTTTTCCTCCTCCTCAGGTTGGTGCATCTGGATCATCAGCCATGAGCTCTTACCATCCCGGACCAATCAGCCCGGAGCATGATCAAAAGGTGCCTTTTTGTTTTCACTGATGCTTCGCCATTTCTAGTCAATCATCTGCGTTTTTTGTTATCCCACCATTGGTCTAAACCACCTTTCTGAACATAAATGTAGATGTACTAACGCGGTGTTCTTTGAATTATTACTAAAGTTTGGCTGCACCAATTAACAATTATTTAGTCATAGTTTGGTCGTCACTGTCTGTCGTTTACATGGTTCGTCGCGCCACCTTCATACAAATTTCTGCTTTAAAGGTCAGCACTTGTCATCGTTTACTACGCGCTTGGTTGCATGTTCCGATTCTGAAGCTTATCCTATCCATTTCTATTAAAAGAAACGTAGCCATTAGCAACACATGTGTATGTAGTCTCTTCCTGGATTAGACAGTGAACTTATCCTCTTGTCGTAGATGTAGAAGTTATCATAGAGTCAACACAGAATGGAACTTGTAACTCCTCCATTTCAGTGTTAGCGTTGTAATGTTGTGTTGTCCGATGTTAACCATACGCAAACTACGTACACAAAAGTGAAAGTACGTAACCATTTTTGCATATATGTGAAATACAAACCTATACTGGATAGATAGCTGTAAAATCTTAGGAATATTTAACGCAAATAAATAATCTGTAAATGGACATGATTGCACAAAAAAATATACATTCTCGCAAATCGGTTCTTCGCATGCACTTTCATGAATGCGGGTCAATATTGTTTATTAAACGCACAGCTGCACCAATACACGTAATTACGCAAAGATAATTTTGCACAATATTAGACTCAACTAATTTATCCTGCCGTTGGCTGCACGATATTTCCCCTGTATGTATGAATGACAACAACAGTCCATGATATGCAAGGCCGCCAGAGTTAACTTAACGTCAAAACGGATTGTCGTGAACGGGTGATTAATTAACCTACGGGGAAATACTGTTACCTTCACATGTGCTGATGACCTCGTGTGTTGGGGCTCGGGACAGGATACAGGTTGAGTGACAGTGTGGACGATTCCTGCATAACCAGACTCTTTGAATCATTTCTGCATACAAATTACACACCATCCATGCATTTCTTCGATCCCTTGCCTCTTATTAAAACTCGTGAAATCAACGAAAGATAAACCTTAGGGTTGGTTGTAGCTATAATCTGGCAATAGTACGCTGCCTCCGTGATGGAATTCATGTCAGCAGCATTCCACCAAGTAAATGCTTAATGAACATGCACTAAGAAACTTTGCGTTCGTCTGTCCTACAACTTATGTTTGAACACCTTGTAAGTCTGCAAATAATTCCTTATCGTTGTCTTGCACATCATTTTCTTGTTAACAGCTTTAAAATGTCTAAGGAAGGTGTTAGTCAGAATTGGTGTATGCTATTATGTGCTTCTTGCTATGAGTCAGTATCGTAAAAACGCAATATATTTTAGCATTCTAAACATTTATTCACGTCTGGCGTGTCTAGAACGTTTCATGAAATAGTAAGTTTCTCTGGATTCTCCATTTTGTTTTCGTTCGTTAGTACGAGGAGCGTGTCGATGCTTTCCTCCGCGGCATTGGTTCTCGACGAGGTGGCCGCCGTAGCTATTCTCGCAGCCACAGTCGAAGTGTGTCCTTTAGTCCTCACAATTACGGACAACACTCTGATTGGCGTGGGCGTTCTTGCTCAAAATCGCGCTCACCTTCGGGTGAATATCACCACAGAGGACGCCGATTCGATGATGGTGGTGAGGACCACTATAACCGGAGACCATCGGTACACTACGAGGTGTCTCCAAAACGCGTGGGTAGGAGCGTTTCTCGGAGCCGATCTCCACGTAGTTTTGAGCAAGATGACGAATATTGGCGTCGTGATCCTCGAACTAATCATCCTGTCAATACGGATCGTCAGCGTCGTCCCCCTTCAGATGGTCGCTTTCCCAGACGACGTGATATATCCCCAAAACACACGCCAACAAGTAGCAGCAGATCCGCCGTCCCCACTCGTCGTCACCGTTAAATAAAGTTAGTATTCCTGTTTATGTGTATAATTTGTCGCAATGTTGCCTTACGCATTGTCTCATTCTCTTCTTTTCTAACTACTGCCATCTTTTGAACAGTAATTCCGGATGGTTGAACTGATCGCTTCACGTACTTTTTGTTAACCCTTGTCAGTTTGGCTCTGTTTTGGACGTCTTTATTCACGTTCGTATTTCGCTTGGTATGGGAACGATGTGCATGCACATAGTCAAAGTTAGCTAATTCCAGTCATGCCCGTTGTACTGAATCTTTAAGCTCATTGTGATTCCCAATGCAATGGAAGATATTCACAGTGACTAGCAAAATATGTCATATAGCCCTGTGGATTGGCGATTTTTTCCGAAAAGACTAGCACTGACAACCTCACGGCTTGGATGTGGGTTGATTTGTCTTTACTTCCCACTCATTTTTCGAGGGATCAACAAGGGTTCGGAGCTTAGTCCTTCGAGTGTTCTGCTCAATCTTGTAGTCGCCGTCCTTGTAAACTCATCGACAGTACGTCTACTTGTCAATTTTTTACTCCGATCGTTTTTTAGCGACCATGTCTGTGCCGTTGAAAACACTTCCAGTTGTCATCCAGTTCGTAATGGAAATGTGGGTGGACTTGTTTGGCCGTAGTTTTCTCCGCTGACATCAAGTGGGATGACTACTTGAATACCACAGCCGTTTATCGGCGCGTATTTCTAAATACCTCGAATACACTAGTGATTGGTCAAATGTTAGATTAATTATCTGCGATGTTTCCGTCATGCCGGATGGGCGTTAAGCCATCCGTACATTTTTCGCGGAAGCTACTGACCTTTGAATACTATCTCGACGTGTTTGGGTGATGACACAATCGCTACTTGTTTCGCTTGGTGAAGTTGAAGGTAGTCGCCCGCCACGTTGAGGACTTCAGGATAGGTGAATTTGGTAGTTGAAAGCGCTACCTAATATAGCACTATGTCGCAGTTAGCGGCGCGCCTATCTTCATACAGTCACCAGCTGATCAAATTAATATTACTTTACCCAGTTCTCATCCTCTTTATCGTTTCAATGATCCAACCGACAATGCCATTTAGTCGGGCTCATGACCGTCCCCGTATGTCTGCGCTTGCTCTATGAACGTATGGTTAATATTAATCATCTAAGCTTGCTACCATAATTTTCCTTAACATTTTAACCAGTTTTTGTGTGCGACATTCTTCATTGTTTTGAATCCGTTTATGATAACCACAATGTGTTAACTCCCATTCCTTTTTCCTCCGTAGCACCCATCTCCTATCCCAATGAAACTGTGTCCTTTTCTCGCAACAGTTGATTTACGTCGTTCCTGTACAGCAGTACTGGTCGCAAATATAGTCTGTTACCATTTGTTCGAGCCCGATCGTCTTTTTACCTCGTCTTTGGTCGTTAGCGAAATCTCTTGTGTCACGGGTAGGTAGCTGCGTTCTACACGATTTTGTCCTAAAAGGTTGTCCTGTTATACGAATCGCTGACTTCGTGTAACTCGGTCCTGAATAAAGGCTTTGATTTTTACAATATTGCCGTCCTTCCGGCAAACATATTCACAATGAAAATGTTTGATACAGTATCAGAAAACGAGGCACTGGGTGCCTATTTTTTCACTCAGATTTGGTTAGGCTGTCAATTTGCAAAGTAGGAGAACCAGAGTCGTCTGTTATTAATGCTCTAAGGTCGAATTCTCAAAGAGCTTGGCTTGTCAGACAATGTCCGGGTTTTTTTTGTTAGTTAACCCCTCCGGTTTTGGGTTTTTGCCGCAGTTTGGCTGGTCCGCTTACCTGCGGTGGATCAGACCATTGGCTTTTCTTTTGCGGTGTTCCTTTGTCTTGTTCCAATCGGGTAGAACCGATCTGTTCGGCTCTGGTCTTTTTACTGTCGTCCTGAATTGAGAGTGACCACATTCCGACCGTGAATATTATGTAAGCAACCCTCCTCGAACCTCGATCCCCAAAAGGTGATTTCTAAATGAATACGACCTCGAACAAGTTGTCTTCACTCAACGAGCGATTGTTTATTCTCCGGATGAAATTCGTGTTCTTGTTTCCATCTTTTCCCAGTTAGCTGCGGTTTTTTTTTTCAAACATTCCGTTTCGTCCATTGATTGTGCCTCACGCCTGCAACCGCAGATTTTAGCCTGAAAAGCGTTTGGCTGATTTCACGACGAGATGGATTTTTCTACTCATTTTTACTGTACATGTTTTATTGGTCTGTAAAGTGTGAGGCATGACTACATGCTTACCTGGCTCACATTAGCCGTTAAAACAGTCTGAATGTATAATCCGTAGGTATGGAGGCAGCTACTGAACAGAATAGATGGGTAAAGTTGGTTAATGGGATTAACTGATATCGTGAATTATTATCCTTTCGCGCATGCATCATATTGTCTAACAAGGCTGTCAGAAAAATGAAAAGTTGTAGGACCAAAATAAAAAAGGATTTGTTTATTCGGTTTCCAAGACAATACAATAGTAAGTGCTTCTGAGCTAAGACTCCTGTCTGCACGAAGAGTACATACGACGCTGAAATCAAGAACTAATTTGGTTCTACTCGCTGATTGCCTCACGTTACCGGTATCGTCCATACTAGCCAAAATATCACGTTACCCAGGCTAATAGTTTGCACGTTGTCATCTCCAGCGGTGAATAGGAGTAATTTGAGAGACCTCCGTGACTGTGCATTTCATTGATGTGGGCAGCAAGAAGAACAGAGTTATTTCACTACACAAACTGATGGTGGATTCTTGATCATCTGGAGTAGTTTCTTTCTTGAAGGAACAACTAATTTTGTAACACTAGAAGAAAAGCGCAAGTCACTTTATTATATCAACGTATTTAGGACACTTTGACTATCCTCCTATAGGGTCTGACGGGCCACTGGTGTTTTACTTAATTTCTTTGGTTCTTTAAATATCGCTCTTACACCACTACCGTGTATGTAGACAGGTCTGCGTTTAACCCTGGCGTGCTCTCCAGTGTAAGTCGATAGGCTTGCCAGCACAGTATGAGCATACGAGGACTAACAATAACATTTTTGCTTTCCTCAAATCTAGTCAGTATGCACAAGACTTTGGAAACACCACCTGATTCCAGCTCAACGTGTCCTAATGATTCGATCATGTATGCTATAACCCTGTCATCCATCCGCCGGTTGCATCGTCATTCAAAGATGGGGTATACAAACGAGCACCTGCAGGCTATTGAAATACCTGCTCCAAGGGTGCGTTACCGCAGCCTACAATGGTGTTCATGGCGGTGCATGCATTTAGCCACCTCATCGCCGTCGTCAGCCACTGATTGCAGTATTTCCTGTTGTGAATGCCCTAGTACTGTCCAACTGAAGACTGCATCTGCGCAGGTTGGTGGCAGCCATGTATGTCTTCATACATTTTGGCGAACGTCCCATGGTGCTAGTGCGGAACAATTTGCTTTTCGTCTCATCAATCTAAACGGATGGTGGGCTGTTGTACGTGACATCCCTTAGGAAACCAAATGTTCTTACTTTTCGTTCGGTATGGTATACATGCCAAAAGTTGTGTGGTGCAGTTTCTTTTCCTTCATCGTGCGACGATCTGGGATCTTATAATGCTGGATTATCCGCCACCCATTCCAACAGTTTATCATTTTTTCGATGAAAATGCGCGACCTCCAGACACTTCGTTGCTGATGTGTGAAGTTTATCACATGCGTATGCAACTACTTTTGGTCGGCCTTGTAACTGACCCCTTTCATTGTATCCACCGTTCGCCGTCTCGAAAGACCTCTATACGTACATGCATCTCGTCAAAGATCCGGTCGCTTTCGCGATTTTCAAATAAATGATCAACATCAATGTAAACCAGATGACCGCAAGTCACGGTTATGTGTTCATGTTCCCATATGTTCATGCTGCAACTCCATTTCGCCGAGTGCGGGCAAATTTCCCCCTTTAATGGCGTTGACACAGATCTGCGCTGTCTTCACTGGGGTGTATGTCGGTTGAGCACGTAGCCGCCCTTCACTTTCCCCTAATCAATAAATTCGTACATTAAAAGTGATAAGGGAATCCACCCAGTTGGTCACGCAACCACTTTCCAGGAGTCAGTTTGCAGTCGCAGGCGTTCGGTGCGTTCAGCTAATGAAATCGTATGTTTGAAATACGACTGGTTACCGACAATAGTTAACCGGATGAGGGTGTAATTGTCTTATGCCAGAGATCTTTTCGGTGCTATCGGTCTGTTCCGTCCCATCAACTGTTTTGTCTTTGCGTAGACTATCCTATTGAGTCAGTGGACTTCAAAATTTGCACAAGGTACGATTGTCTCTGATGCTTAATTTCTTTCTCACTTGGTCGGCCAGTGCAGATCGAATAGAATTGGGGTGCAGCGCATGCAGGTAGATGACAAAAATGAAACTTGAACCCGATGCTTTTCTAAAGCGGTTGACCGAAAACCATATGAATGCAGGGGTTGCGATCAATTATGGGTGGTGCCCAGCACACAGATAACAGCGTGCACTGGCATCGCAATCTATTGTTACGAAGTCGCGGCTTGTGAAACCTGTCGTGCTCGTTCCGCATACGCAGTTTTGGTTATACAGACTATCCAGAACGTAACGTAATGCGTGCAAACCCAATTCTTTACAGATTAGTGTTCCAAGGGGTTGTTACAAAGGTCACGTATCTCATGTGTGTTTGTGTGTTTTCATCGTACTGTCGCAAGATTCAGCGACGAACGAAACGGGAGGTTTATTCGGGAAGAAGTGATTTGATGCATCGAAGTGCGATCCGACCAGCTGAGATTACATCTAAACTGAATTTACCTCGAAAAACCGCTAGTGTTCTGCTCGACCTCCGACACTGGTCGCATATCCGATAACACAAATACAAGTCAACTGTGACTTGACGCACCCGTTGTTTCTTCACGCAAACCCTTTCCACGTGCAAACACTCACCATGGGATATTAACGATGGTTCAGCCACGTTTATTTTAGACCATTATCTAGGCGAATACCCTTTGAGCTTTTTGTTTCTCGTTAATACATACTACACGCTCTAGGCGCTTCTTTTGAGCAGTTCATCTACGTTTGACGTGAACGAGACCATAAATTCACGGGATATGTAGACAC
The DNA here is from genome assembly GCA_014220965.1 of Paragonimus kellicotti. NCBI lineage: Eukaryota > Metazoa > Platyhelminthes > Trematoda > Plagiorchiida > Troglotrematidae > Paragonimus > Paragonimus kellicotti. Next base: position 121,828 of record LOND01000087.1, read on the forward strand.
CCCGAATTCTACGATAAAAGTTGATGGCGGACCTGACCAGGACCACTGCTCTGATGTATTTACGCTAAAATCACTCAAATTATCTAGCACGTCAACACTGACTGTCCAAATGACTCGTTTTTCGTGCTCTTGTTTGGTGATATTTCGTACTATCGGCTTACGACTATCTCCAACCGTTCCCCCCTATGCTTCACTGTCCGTCACCAAGAGTTATGAGGTAGAAGTGAATTGGACCATTGGCGCTCGTGTCGACACGTGGTCGCCTGTTTGTATACCCTTTTCTTGAAACCGTTTGTACTCATTTTACAGACTCCAATCAGCTGAGATCGGTTAAATATTCCGCTCCTCGCCACTGTTCAAAAAGTCCAGGTTCAAGCTTAGCAGCATTCCAATTCTCAGTTCTCAGTTTCAATCCGCGCGGTAGGAATTCAGCTTTCACTAGACTCACAGAGTGGAGACTTCAAGATACGTCGTTTGCTGCACGCTTGTCCACAAATATTTTCTTGGCAACTCACTTTCGGCACAGAGGAAACCCGGTCTTATTCATGTTCTAACAGTTTCTCCGCCATCTGATCCGACGTCCTTTCGAATCTTCTCTTCTGTTCACCACCTTTGAAATCCGTTCCGTTGTCATTGTAAATTCTAATAGGGCTCCTGTTCGAACAAACCTCGAACTGCAGCATAGGAATAACTTCGTATCCTGTGAGTCGGTTTCACGTAAAACTCTCGTATTGTCATATATGATCAGATACCTTTATCTGTTCTCACTACCTCGCTGCCTTTTAACTCGCGAAGGTCAAAAGTAATCGTTTGCAGTACGGGCGGATGAACTGCTTTTTGGGCATCTCCCGTCGACTAGGAACAATGTCATTAGTTGGTGATAAAGCAGCAAATTCCATCGACGACAATGATGACAGTCTGGCAAAACGTTTCCTTTCGTGACTTAATCTTAAAATATCTAAGATCTGATTAAACTTGAGTGGTTCCGAAGTATACGTTTAGCCTATGATGCGGCTGTACACTCGGTCTGCGGACGAAACGCGCCCTCATAAGTATCGCGGGATACTTCACTCGGAACGTCAGGAGGACCCACCTCAGACGACCTCCAACTTTCAGCATACCATTATGAATATAAAGCTAACGAAGTTGACTTTCAGTATCGGATAATGTGCACTTTATGTTCTCTGCAGAGATTTTTGCATGCTTGTCAGCATCACTGGTAAACAGTTATGCCTGAGCCGCTTTCATTAAGTACACAGTTGACTCAGTGCTTGATGAACTTTCGGTCGACGATGAGAAGACGGTTCCATTGTGATCAGAAGTTTCATCTACGATTTAAAACAGGAAAACGAGTCGATCCAGAGTGGTCGTATCTGGTTACATGTAACTCCACGGCTTTGGTTTGGTTCAGGCATACCGTCATGTCGTTTAGTCCGCTGTGCGCACTTTTCTGACCATCCATCTTTTCCCTACTTAAGATGTGATAGTACGTGCAACCACATACTACATCCCAATTGTTTCAGTGTTGGTCCGCAAGAAGTAATTTCAGCAGGGTTATCTGGTGAAAAGATCAGGTGACTATCGCCCCTTTATGGGAGGGTCAGCTGATAGTGACGTCAGCAACAGTAAAACCGGTCATTCTTAACCCAACTTTGCTCCCTCGAGAGTTGCCGCGTTTGAATAACGTCATATCTCCGAATTCTGTCGTATAAATTGCTTCAGCCTCTGGCTGTAATTTGGCATTGACTAGTTGTTCAACTGATCGTTCTTAACTACGTCAGCATTTGCGCTTTCAATAGGTCGTACAAAATCTCGTCCTAAAAGGGTTTGACGTATAAGGTGGTCGTGTGGCTTTCCAGAACCCGATGCGCCAGAGGTAGGTTCGTTTTGAGCAAACGCTACTCCGTGGTATTCCCAAGATATGTTGGGGCACATTTTCCAGGTGGGCTTATTCGTTTTGTTCCTTTGCAGTTAGCGGCACACAGTAATGATAAATTCCGAACTCAGTGCACATGTGTTGATTATAAGACGCTCGAATGAAATTGGACTGGGCTACGGGGGATCTTCACCATTGACGGTAATGACAACAATAGTTTTGCAATATTCTTTGAAGCTCAGTTTTGTCACCAGGCTCTGATCGATCGAGTTTGAATAAGGGCCACTACCAAGGAAAGCCTGCATGTTATAACCTCCTAACGGACCACAACAGACTGTAGTTTTAATTAACCCCCGGAGTAAGGTAACTGCAAGAACGCTGACGTCAGCCCGTTGCGCAGTAGGATGAAAATTATGTGGCAACTGGTGTCTATTTAGCCATCATATCCAACGAGATCGACATGATGCCTAGGTTTGAGACATTTAAAATGCAGAACATATGAAGGATTTAAGCTTGTACAACTGTTCCGATGCAACCGAAGAGACAGATCGTTGACCTATATAATTTAGAACTTCGTTGGAGCTTGTTGGTCGCGCTGTTTTACATGACGCACGTGATCCTTGGATGGGACGACTTCGTATTTCTTTACAACTATGACGTGCATTTGCCGTATGTGTTGGACGTTATCCTCAGCAACGACGCTCGGTTTTCTGATTGTGTTTGCTAACTTCTTTTTGGTGCCTCCCTTGGTCAGCGCATGTAATGCCATAGATCAAGACACTCATCAGGTATTTCTGGGACGTTCAGAACTTCTTCAGACTATGGAATCAAATATGAGTAGAATGATTTGGATGTTAACACACTAGTAATGCGAATCTGATGCAACTGACGGTCGTCACTGAAAAGCGTCGAGAATAGAAGCACCCTTGACTAACTTTTTAGAATCGGGGTGATCAAGTTGTTTTGCAGATGGATGGTCCCTGTTTGGTCAGACGCGCTCTCAATATCCCTACTCTTCAGGCAAAGAGCTGGTTGTATTGCGTCGACAGCGGTACAGTGGGCAATGTGCTATTGTAGTAGAGATGAGCAGTATTAACTGGCAAGGCCTGTTTCCAAAATTAAAGTTCGAGTAAATCGAACATACGACCAACTATAGTTACTCGTGTGTGATAGTCTGTATCGGACTAAGCGACAGGGTAGTAGATGGCTGGCCAACGGAAATTAGCCAATTTTTAGGAGCTAACAGTACAAAACATGGCAGTTGGGCAGCCAGCATTCGGACATGCAGAACCGGCCTCCCAATAACAAACGCCTCAGTGAACGGCGGAGGTGCGTACGCTTGTGAGCCAGTGATCTACTAGTACACAAGTTGGTCCGATCAGTTGGTCAACGTTAATCAATAGGTAGCTAGATTATCAGATACGCGTGAAAGTATCAACACTAGGTTGGCTCTGATCTCGATCATAATGCGAACTCCGAAGTTCTTTTTCACCATTTATACCTTCCGCTTTTATTTGCGGTTATGAGAAAGCCCAAATTCTTATACTTTGAAGAAAAAACTAAGCAATGCCCATCGGTGAGTAGCGCCCAGGGTGTTCCATCGGAAGATATTTGTCTACTGTAGGTCCTGAAAGCAGTAGATCATCACTTTATGCCTCCTGGATGCAATTCCTTAGCGATTGGAAACCAGACAAATGTTCTCATCATTAATTTTCACTAATTGTTCACTGTAAGTCCTACTCACTATCCATATCGATCTGTGTGCTTTTGTTTACTTACTGTTGTTTTCGTTTTCACCTCAGCCACATTTGCCGTTGACCGTAATGGTTGAGGTGAATTCATGTCACAACCCTTATCTTCCGATTACGTGACTGTTGACCACAAGTTTAAAGGTAATTATCAGTTTGTCTACCACATTGTTTACTCACCGAGATCCTGTGTGCAAGTGGATGAATGATTTGCGTCCAACATGCAGTATCGCTTATTGTAGCTGCTGGACTGCAAAAGGCTAATTCACACTTCCCCCTCCTTCAGTGTGTTGCACTCAGAACAGGCCAAAGTAATTACTGTGAAAGCCAACGCTCGTTCAGTAGTTGACAGAGGCACTAAAGACTACTGGTTCAGCCCATGGGGTTACAATGACAAGGCACGTACATCCAATCCACGCGACTATCTGTTCCCTCAGACCCCCACCCCGCCCAACTTGCGCTGATTAAGATTTAAATGAAACCTGATTGTGAAAAATCAAGCTTCAGCTGGATTCGAACCAGCGACACAAACAGCGTGCTCAAACATGGTAAGCACCCTACTAGCTGAGCGACGAAACCACGTTAAGAGGTCGAACTTTCACGTTTGGACTCTGTTACCTACCAGTCCCGTCCCACTGTCTCATATGATTACCGAAAGCTTACCTCGTCTGTGATCGCAACCAAAACGGAACCGTGTTTTTCATTTATCTGGCCGTCTTGTTCTTTGTTTCATTTCCGATAACTTCCTTGTCGTTAACTATTGTTATATAACTTCTCCAGCTTAAAATGAAATTTCGTCGAAAGCAGTTCCATTTGCTGTACTTTTTTCACGATTTTCTCGTAGATTTCTGATTGTTAGAAGTGCTCATCTTTACATCAGAGCTCTTTGGGTTTACTTCTAGAATTGGTTTACTTCTGGAATACTTTTCATAGTTTATGAGCCAAATGAGATCGCCCAAGAAGCTGAATTGACTTTTAAATGACTCCTTGGTTAGTAAACGATCACTTTTGACTCTGGAAAGACCGCGAATACCGTAAAGCTGTTGAGTAGTGGATATCACACATACTGTACGTTCGTTTGTTGTGCTTCAATTTAAAGCCTGACGGTCCAAAAACAATTGCCCTGTAGAGTCGCAGACCTTTAAGTTCACATGCTAACTTCGAAGACCGCACTGTTCTTGTCGAGTAAGGTTTAGCAAAACAGCTTTTTCCCGTAACAAATTTGAACAGAGAAATCAGAAACAGCTTTTTGCACAATGTATCTCTCGAGCACATTTCGCTATATCTCATCAGGTATATATGGATATTATGCACAGCAAAAACTCAGACTTCTCCGGTTCGCGGAGGCGGTAGCAATTAGCAAATGGAAGCCACCCTCTGCGTACAGAAAGACTTGTTCGTCAGTACCAGATTGCCCTGATGTCTACTGTCTGTGTGTGTGTGCTCACGTCGTGCCATAGGTCGTGGTGACATGACTATATGGCGTTGCGATGTGTGCGGCCGTGAATGCGCTGGCCGCCTTGGATTAGTAGGTCACCAGCGTACTCATAGTGCACCGTCGGCGAAGAGACGACGAGTACGATAGGCTCAGGTAGGTCATATCAGTATATCCATTTTATCTCTGTTAATGATTGCATCGACCAAGACTATGGTCGTTTGGCAACTAATTCGCTCCTCTTTTCAGAAACTTGGGTGTCTGCGGTCTTCTGTATGCCCATAGGATCGTGCCTAACTACCTAGGCACTCCTACTCGATCAGTAGTGCAACATACAGTCGTAAAAGTGTAACTGCTTTTTGTCCGAAGGTTCCCCTTTTGGCCTGTCTGACAAGGTTGCACCTAGAAGAACCGGAGTCTTAGTCAGCATAACCCACCAGATCAAAACAGCACACAAGCTCGACCACCTCGTCAAGGTAGCAGTATAGGTCGGGATACATCCTTTCTATGTTTAGATGGAACCCAATTATGAAAATCCTGAGTTCCGGCTGGATTCGAACCGACGAGAGAAGCAGCATATCAAACGCGCCAAGCGCTCTACGTGTTGAGTTACGGAGGCACA
>LOND01000087.1:142741-154140 GCA_014220965.1 Paragonimus kellicotti
GTAGATCACTAATTCCCTGTGATTGGACTTGCTGGTGGAAGCTTAGGATTGATAATATGTGCATGGCTGAATGGAAAAATTAAGTCTAAAGACCTCTATATTACAAGGTCGCTCGGTACCACATGACTTTTAGGGTCACAGATACGATTAACAGCGGTGGTACTTAAAAGATAATCAGAAACCACCATTATTCTGCTATCTAACTGAAAGCTACGGCATCAACCTTAATGCAAAATATTGATAGAGGAGGTGTCCGTTAGAGTCAGTACGGCAGTTACAGTGTCTCCCCTAGAAACGACTGGGTAGCGTGGGCACTACTCACAAGCAAATACAGCCGAAAGCTTGCACATGGTAATCTTGCCGTGACATGAAAGGGACAGTAACTAAAGCAGTCATCGCACAAAGGCGTGTGTCACATTCGGTATCTCCGCAGTGGCGGGGTGTGCGTTACTGACGAGCTCTAACGAGAATCATACCTCAGTCGAGTGTTTATTTCCGAGAAGCAATCTATACTAATGACAGTATGGGTTGTCTTGAGGTACCATTTACAGCCACACTTCTGCGTCTGCTTGTTTCCTACACTTGTCATAGAAGTCTCATTCACAATCTCGGGGCCAGTTTATTCAGGCATGCAACGCATTAAGCAGCGAATGCCCGTAATCCTCTTATTCTGTAGCGCAATTCTCACATCAGTTATCGTGCGTAGTTTCCACGAACTTGAGCTTTCATCAATCTGAAGAGTATTTTGGGTCAACAAAGTTCTCAGGGTACAGAATGTCACAATAGCTTCATTGCTTAACTTACAAACTCAGGGATGCTGAATCGAAGTATAACAGAATGGATCGTCATTCAAGACTCAGATCCTGCATTATAGCCCCAAACTATCCACATTCTGCAACATCGTCCATTCAATTTCCTTTACTGTAGTTTATCAGGCCTCGCACTGAATATGTCCGTCAGAGTTGTTTCCAGAACGATGAATACTGTGGCCTAGTTGATTTGTTTGGAACCAGTGTCTTGGAACAAGCAGGCACAATGTTGTTTGCAATATCGTTCGCTGACTAAGATGAATAAAACTTTATAAGTCTCCGTTGACAACGGCTGTGAGTTTTAAGTGACTATCCTTCCTCTTCTGTTCGAAAACTAAGGCACTTTTCAAGGTGTTACGGCAGCTAACACAAGTGTAAAACTAACGTTTTGTTTTGGGTGACGTTAAACAAACAACGCGGTTATACTCAAGCTCAACTGTTTTTGTGAATTGCCCGGTTAGAGAACAACTCGGAAATCATCATGAAAAGCACGGAACCATGGCACCTGTGCGTTTTACACTCGTCCTCTAACTGGTACACTCATAACAGGCATAAAGGGAGAGGGGTTAGAATTACATATTTCAAAGAGCAGGTGATTTTACTTGGCTTTCGATGTCGGTACTAGCAACAACTGTACGCCCTTTATACAGTAAATGAAAGATCCAACGACACCTCCTCCTACCTGTTCAGGTAGGATTTGCTTGAGTCATCAGGCGGACCCGAAGATAATTCACCCTATAAATAGACCAACATTTGGCAGTCAACCCCCTTTTTAGTCTCATCAGTTTACACCCATGTTCTGTAAGCAACACGTGCTTGACATGGGCGTTGCATCTACAGACCATCGTCTCTTCGAAAATGTGCCATATTGATAACGCATCAAAACTCACTAACCGCACACACCGTGATGCACTCAGAGGCGTGATATTGGATTAATTACTGTTAACGGTTAAAGAAAACGGTTACACGATAGGAGGGTAAGAGCACATCCCTATTTTAAACAGAGTAAACACCGTTAAGTTTAACTGGCCACAGAACCAATCACCAAAGGCCATGTTGGTGGTCGTTGCTGAAATTTGATTTCGAATACTGACTACCATATTCATCTGCCCAAACCGAACACCTACATCTTGGGCATTAAACAACCAGCACTAAGTAGTGGATGCTGCCCCAACACGTATGGTAGAACTGTTAGAACCAGTTCACCATAGCCTTACGGAATTTCGACCTGATCCAGTAATGCAGAACAGAAGGCACATCTGTCTAGCAACCCGTGATTATGATTTACAAATTGCTTATTGCCATCCATTACCGGTTATAAAACCCGCCGCTTGTTCTGTGACATACACCGCTGAATACAACTTACCGCGCGTGTGACATTTTGTCGCATGGCTTTTGTCAACGCTGAGCACCATTTCACGGTCTTGTTCTTTGTGCGCTTGGACGTTCTTCCTTTGTGACAGATCACGCTTCTTCACATGAGCTGTATAATTATAATCATCCCGCACGAGGTTCTAATGGCTTGGCAACCAGTTTTCCACATGTGTGGTCTATGAACCAACCTCAGGAGTGAGGAGTTAAGGGGTGGACTAGGGTGACCATCGAATCAATCAGTCTGCAGCCTGGGTTGTTGTCAAGTCGACCGATTTCAGTATGGTGGTCGACGTAACGAATTCCGCAGGTGAGAGGGTTCACGGGCATCATGTACACACCCAGTTGTCATGTCAGCCAAGTGCCAACTGTTCTCAGTCTCTTACTCTCGCCACTGCTACCCCCTGATCCGTTTCACCGGAGGCATATGAATGAATGAATCAGTGTATGAATGAACACGCGCGTGCCAGCCGATCTGTTCCACCGCTGGTTGATGCGCCTGAGCTAAGAACAGGTCGCTGTGCACGCAAGCAGGCACTCGACGAAGAAATCCGCCAATTAGTTCGATGTTATTCTCCTCCCTGCTCCTCTCCGTAGAAAAGATTGGCTAAATGAACAGTTAAGTATCGCGATAAAAACGGCATTTTGTTTTAACGAACATGGGAAAGGGCAGTTCAGGATCCAACACACTACCAGTTTACAAGTGAAGATCATCGTCGATGTGAAAAACGTATGCACCCTTTTAGGGAATTTCTTTTCATATATTTTAATTCAACCAAACAAGAGAAGTCTGCTCTAAAATAAGACCCTTACATTTGATACCTACAATCAACGATATTCCATTCAACATTTACATCCATAATACCTGAAATAGGCCATCATTACCTTGTTTCCGCCATGTCATCATCATCAATGTCTGAACAATTGTAAGCGGAGTAGGGACCAGACTTATAACCGTTTAGGACCCGATGGTCTGGTTAGAAACTGCTCATTGGTTGGACATAAAAAAGCATTGTAGTAGGCAGGAGGATGAGAGTAGACATTTTGAACCATAACATCAGATGCACAGCAATAATCTTCCGGTGATTAGACACTTGAATAAAGGAATGTCTCCAATGTTGAGTGAACGTGAACGTCATTAAACGGGCGAGTTTATTTGACTTCAGATGACAAAGAACTGGCCACTCTTCATCGCCAATTAATTTTCGTGACCTGACAAAACCCAATGATGTGGTTTCACGCTGTTAAAGTTTGTGTTTTCAAATCCGCTGATGAATGGAACTCTGATCTGATAAACTTCAGCCCGAAGTTGAAGGTTGGAACTGATGTGAAAACGGCCGTGTACAATCAAAGATAACAGTATTGGTAAAAGCCTGCCAAAAATTTCCCTGCAGTCCCCATATTGCTTCATCTGCAATTCGTATCTTCCACTGTGCACACAAATTCGGTAAAATCCTAGAATCGGTTGTACATGTACCGCTGTATTTTATGGCGTCGCTCATAAGCAAGGGAGGTTAAACATATGAATAAGGCTAAAATTGTTATGCAAAATGTACGCTCCAGCAACCTTTCCTTCGTTCCCTTCAGTTAAACACATGAAAGGATGACCGCATTTATATAGGAAGTGAACGAACGAGATGTTGCTCGAGTATACATTTTTCGCAAAAATTTTGACCTTGTTCAAATTCATAAGGTTCTAAACGATTGTTAGGAATATATTCTTTGGCATCAGCTTATGAATCAACATCTGAGCAAGACTGGTTGAACGACAAATCCGATTAGTGAACAGGTGGTCGATTAAGTAGTGCACCGGTCACACAAACGTGAAGAAGATAGTCAATATATGATCGTTTACGTAGCCACAGTAGACACAGAAAACTTGACCTCATAAGCATCAGTAACATTAGGACAAAAAGCTCACAAATGAAGCAGAAATCAGATTTCGAAGTTCTTAAGTATGACCGAAACAGAGACAATGATATCGCTAAGGTAATTTGGACTCGAGGGAACCATTAAACCAGCCGTTAGATAATTGAATTTCATATTGACTCGATATAAGTGACCCACACACGTAATTGTAAGAAACAGTAGGCAATCTGATCTCGCTGTAGTGAGATAATCTCTGTGTACTCCGTACTTTACTAATCCTATCGCGGAAGACTGATGGAATGTGAACAGCATTTTGGCATGACAACTAATTTCAAACCCATCGCTTGAGGCTAAACGCATACGGTCATGGGTAATATGGCGAAACTCCTGGTTAATAATTAATTGAGTATAAATGCGCCATAGACTCCTTGTCCTGAACCCTTCCAGTCAGCTGTGGGTATGGTCACCAACTCCCAAGCTTAGAAAGCCATACTTAATGATTGCGTTCGACAGAGGGGCCAACAACTTAAGGACCTGTGACTACATTATTTTCTAATCACCCCGTGGTTGTTCCCATCTGTTGGTATTTTAGACTACTGTTCGGCTCGTAAACCTTCAATTAGGGATACGGGCTGCGTGGTCCACTTAACGCAACCTATTTTTATTACTAATTCGACTGATCGCTTATCCAGGATTTTCCGAAATACGAGCTAGCGAATCGCTGATCTACCCAATATGCCGTAGACAACCACTGCCTGACGACCTCGTCTGTAGTGTCAGGTGATTAGAGCTGAAAGAACAGGTGAGAATGCAGTCACTTCAGGTTGCGGTGTCGAAACCATATGAATCAGTGTCTGCACCGATGCATGGATAGTGTGCGCCTAGTACGACCGAGTTAGCCACTGAGTTCCGTATCACGAGGCTCCAAAGTATGCTGATCAATTAGCGGCTAGATACACTTGGCATAACCAATGTAGACCAAGAAATCTTATCATGTTACAAACTAAAGATATACAGAATAAAACAATGAAAATGACATTGCATTGTTAGGGAACTCCAGTTAATTGTGTAAATCGCCTGGTAAAGTGGGTTAGTTTAGTTGATATGAGACTCAGTTTGAAATATCAGACTCTCATCGGTTGTTTGGTGCTCCCCATTTTCTTTGTTATTGTTACAATAGACGACCGTTATCACCTGTCCTGAGCGCATAGTTAACCGCTACCTAATGTTCAATGTAGTGTCAGAACTCAAGCCAAAGCACGGAATACGTCACCGCAAAAGATTAGCAATAACCTGCTTGCAGGCCCGTTAGCAAGAATTAATGAGTGTGAACCACAAGCGAATGGGTATACCAACCTACCTTCAAGCAATAATTACTTACTTTGGAACATACCCTCCATCCGTATTGTGAAATGAAGAATGACTTCAATATTAAGGGCGCCAGTTGGAATCGCGCCCTTAAAATACTACTCGGTTGGCCAAATAAAGTTCGATAAACAAACGGCCGTATGTATTTTACTCTTTTGTGAACAGTGCAACCTCTCGCAGACCGTCATATTTGCCGAACACAATCAACCTGCAAGATATTTGAGAGAGAAAAACAATCCCGAACTAAACTATTCGATAAGCATCTGTTATGCGCGTGACCAATTATGTTACTAACCTCCTCAGGTAAGTGGAATGGTTGTATGTATGCTTGAATTTAACTCATTAAGGGCTAGGATGCGGTAATCACAAACTGGTGGCTCTTCTGTTACAAACTTAAGTGTGGATTACATCAAGTGGATGCGAGTAGCGAAATATCATTCGTTTGCTATTGATCAAAAAGGTCCATGTACAGCCAGCTTTCAATATAATGAGCTACACCGCCACCTTTGGCACACTGGCGGTGGTGTACAGCCGCATCTGGTATAGCAAGTTCCTCCTCTTTGACGTCTACCATGTTACTTTCTATTATACTGACAGTGGACGTTCTCAGTGTACCGAATACCATTCGTGACTCCTCCATTTTACTGAGAATGGATGTATCATCAAAGTGTATAGGGATTACAACGAGGTACTCTGCCTGTGTGTCTACTTCTAGTTTCTTAGGTCTCTGTATAGTTTCTCCTTCTGGGAAGCTGATCGGGCTCTACCATTTTGATGCTGGTGCGGCCGAATTCAGTTACGACAGCAGCTGCGTCTCAAGCTTCGTTTGTGGAGTTGAAGTGACCGTTGAAGCATCACTCAAAACTTGAGAAGTACTTTAGGTGGACGATGACTTTGGGGTACAATATAGCTCACGAAGATCCGAATAGTTTTCAGATCTCGGTCTGCGTGAAACTTGATGCAATCCGAAAGTTAATGGTTAATAGTAGGTTAACACAATAAGGTACGGTCGGTCATATTTTGAGTTTTAAACGACACTGATAGAAGTCTGGGCGCTGGAATGAGTGTAAGATCAGTAGATTAAGGCAATCTATTAACAGTTGTCACTTAGAACCCAAAAAGCCTCTTCTGGTTTAAATCATGAGGCGCATTAACACACTTAACCTTAGTTTTGAGAGAGCGAATACTGTGAGTAACAATACACATATGCCTTCCATAATTACTTACTGATTTACAATCACTTACTAGGTCAAATGACTGCTTTCTTCCTTAGGGTGCATTACTGGGTAGTCGAACATCTTGTATTGGACAACTGGCAGGACACAGGTGTTATATTATTGATTTGCCATGATTTAAGCTCAACGGGTAGATTAGACTATATATCAGGTTTCTCACTAGACCTTGGCAGTAAAAGTTTTTGGGCAGTAGTACTCACTCCTAGATTCAGAGGTTTTACAGTGATATTGGAACTTCTGTTTTCTATGTCTGTGTAGCATGTGCCAACCGTTTCGTTTCTCGGTTATTAACAATGAGTAAGCACGCAGTAAAGAACAAACATGCAAAGCACCTATGTGGTAATCTTGCAGCACTTTCTAAACGGTTGCGTGCACTCTGCAACATGTTAAGTGAACCACTGATTTACAGAAGAAACATCCAACAATTTGTATATGATCTACTTTATGCTTGCGAATCCGAATCCGCGCGTGTCACTACGTGAAGTGAAGCTTTATTATTGGGATTTTCACACTACCTGAGCTACCTAACAACAAACAGACTAACATAATACAAAAGTACTGACTAGTGATTAGGGGATCAGCGGAGCCGATGAATGTATGATATAAGAACCACAAGACAAAACCGAGCGAACATCAATCACTCCGACAATAATCCGATACCAGGTAACCTAAAATATGACAACGAAATGCGTTTGTCCACTTGAACAGCATTCAACTAGTTTGGTAATGAATGCAGTGTATTATTGATTTATATGATGACAAAGCAGCCCAAATTTGTGCCAGCCCCGTACGATACAGTGTGCCAGAGCCTAGTACTGAACTTTCGTCACAACGAGACTGGACCTTGACGTGGTGTGACGGCTTGCGCATCTCGATGACCTATTGGGCTAAACTGGACGGTGTGGTCACCACACCGATAGAGTCACTCATACCAGGCAGGCCAATGGGTAGAGGTCTGACAAACCAGTCTCCTGGTCCTCCAGGTTGGGGGTTGGAAGAAGGTTGGCATCTTTTTCCGGAAAAAGTACCAGTTCTGGTACATTGCCACCCAACCGCTGCCTTGCGGTACAGGCTTTTGAGCCAAAGGCTTTGGTTGAGAACCCTAATCGTTCTCCTGTCTAGGTCTGGGCGTCCTGGCAGTATCTCAGCCCACACACAACCATGAATATTCACAACAACAATAAATCCATACTGCATCGGCCGTCTCGCAGTATAAACCGGGTCGCCCTATCTGCTGCATACAGCAGGGTGGATAGGCGAAATCATGCTACTGCTGACCCCTCCCCCACTGTCCTATCAAATTTAGCTCTCAGGCCCCTCCCGACCTCCATTTCTGATAATTACTCTACAGGTCCCACAACAGATGTAGCTAACTGTAGTAACACTGAGCCGGTAAGTTCCGTCTCTTGCCTTTCAGCTTCAGGCCTCCCTCGTCCCTTGCTTAGACCTAGAATGCGAATTAATATAGGTGCCTTCAACGTTCGCACGCTAAAACAGATAGGTCAGCAAGCGGCTCTCGCACGAACGCTAGACTCGTTGCACGTTGATGTCTGCTGTATCTCGGAGACTAGAATCCATGACAGTAGTCAACGTATGGAACTAACAGCACCCGCATTGTCTACCCGATACTGGTTATACACTTCGGGTGACTCCACAGCCGCTGTTACAGGTCAGGCTGGGGTAGGTATAGTTCTCAGCACGACGGCCGCAGCCGCATTAGTAGATTGGATTCCTGTTAACAGTAGACTTTGTGCCGTCCGCTTGGCAGGTTCTGTTAAAACCAGCTCTAGACGCAAGACTTTCAGAAATTTATTCATTGTGTCTGCTTATGCTCCTACTGACTGTAGTGACATCGGCGTCAAGGACGCATTTTACTCGGATCTGGCCACTCTCCTTCGGTCGACACGTGGCTCTGATATAGTCGTTCTGGCCGGAGATATGAATGCCCAGGTCGGTCGCCTTGGTGAAGCCGAATCTCGTTTAGGTGGTAGGTTTGGGATAGCATCACATCGATCAGATAATGGTGGGCGATTGTTGCAGCTGTGCGCTGAGCATAATCTATTTTTAGCCAGTACTGGTTTTAGGCATCGTGCACGTCAATGCTATACTTGGCGCCCGCCTTCTCCGAATCAGGCCTGGTCTCAGATAGACCACATAGCCGTTAGTTATAGGTGGCGGGGTTCCATTCAAGACTGTCGTTCTTATTGGAGCACATGCTTGGATTCAGATCATGCGTTGGTACGTTGCCGTTTTGTTCTTACTTTTGCTGGGCAACGACCCCACCGACAGCAACGACTTAGCTGTTGAGAAGCTAGCCATACCGTCGGTAAAGCATAAGTACCAAACCAGCTTAGAAAGCTGCCTTAAAAGTTCTCATTCCAAAGATCCTAATAGCTGTTGGACCGAGATCTCACAGGCAATTTATGAAGCCAGGTACTGTAGCATGCGCACGGGGCTAAACAAACATTGGATTTCAGAGAAATCCCTGGAGTTGTTAGAAGCCAGACGGAAGGTTCCTCCTGGTAGTTCACATAACAAGTCTAGAAGAGATATCCGTAGGAAACTGAAACGTAGTCTAAAGGCTGATCGTGAGGCTTGGTTAGTGGAAAAAGTTGAAGGAAATGGAGATCCGCTTTTGCCTCAGGGAACACCGGCAAACTCTTTAAGCTGATCCGTGCCACTGGTCCCAGGCGACCGTCTGTCAGTGAAGCTATCAGCGAGACAGATGGCACACTAATCTGTAATAAGTCCAGAAGGTTAGAGCGTTGGGCAGAACACTTTGAGGGTCAATTTAGTTGGCCTGCTGCTTCTATTGCGTTGCCGCCACAAACTTGTGATGTAGCACCCTGGTCGGTAGATTTGGAACCACCCACTGAGACTGAGGTTCGCAATTGCCTTTCGGCTCTCAATCGTAATAGGGCTGCTGGCCCAGATTCACTCATTTTTGTTCAATTTCGTCATAGACGAAATAATGGAGGACTGTCTGCGGCACTCAAATGATGCCGGCGTGGACCTCCTACCTGGTGAAAGACTGACTGATCTTGATTATGCTGACGATAAGGTATTGCTGTTTGACAACTTTCAAGCGGCACAAACAACACTGGACGCTATTTCGCGTTCTGCTAAGTACTTCGGAATGCGCTTTGCAGCCTCAAAATGCAAAGTGCTTCTGCAAGATTGTTGTGATCACGTAGATTTAATGTTAGATAATGAAGTCATGGAGATTGTTGACCGGTTTGTATACCTGGGAAGCTGCATCAGCGATGGCAGCGGAGGTGTAGGGAATGAAATATGGCGACAGAGAGGTATTTCTCTGAAGCTTAAGGGTCGTGTATATCAAACAACAGTGAGGGCTGTATTACTTTACGGCAGCGAAACCTGGCCACTCAGGGTAGAGGACGTGAACCGTCTCCAGGTATTTGACCACCGATGTCTGCGTTCAATCGCTCGTATCGGGTGGCACCAGCGAGTAAGCAACGAGAGGTTAGGAAGCGGGTGTTTGGCACTGATTGTCAAACGAGTTCTCTTGTTCAGTCGCTACATTTGCACAGACTTAGATGGTTGGGTCATGTACTAAGGATGCCAGCTAGTCGTTTGCCACACCGAGCACTGTTTGCCGACGCTGCGGCCGACTGGCGCAAGGTGCGAGGTGGACAGATGATGACCTGGCGTAGACAAATGAAATCGTTCACGAAGGGGTTGGTCACTGTATGTCGGGTTCGTCTCCGGGCTGGGCTGGTCGACTCACAGAGTCGGTGGCTTGAGACGTTAGGTGAGATGGCGGCTAATCGAGCTCAGTGGCGTGAATGTTGTCGTTGTCCGAGTTGTCTGTGAAGTGAGTGCACTTAATGATGCGGGGCAGTGAAAGCCGTAAGGAAGCTGTCTTGCTGATGACGCCTTACTTTCACTTACAGCTCGGTTGTTTGTTTGCAAGGTGTAGGCGCCTTGATGTTGTATGTTTGAATATAGACGTAGCTATTTTTAGTAGTTAGGTCCACTCCCCCTCCTCTTTTCTTCTTTCTTCCTATATAAGTTTCTTTTTTTTCTTTGTTCTTCGTGGTTGTGTGGCAGTCAAGCATCAGTGTGAACCACTGATGTATTGCTGTCTATGATGATGATGATGATGATGATGATGATGATGATGATGATGATGATGATGATGATGATGATGATGATGATGATGATGATGATGATGATGATGATGATGATGATGATGATGATGATGATGATGATGATGATGATGATGATGATGATGATGATGATGATGATGATGATGATGATGATGATGATGATGATGATGATGATGATGATGATGATGATGATGATGATGATGATGACTAAACTTGCTGATAATTCCGATGTTTCTAACGCCATTATGCCAGAGGTTACCGCAAACGAATTGCATGATCAAAGGTCAGATTGGATTTCGGAGCAAACAGCCACGAAACACGAAATTCCCCAAGTCTATCCAGTATGTGACGGGTGTGATGACTGATCATAAATATGGCATTACCATGTTGTTTCAACGATGTTTTCGACTTTGACAACGATTCATTTCTACTTGATTCTACAATTCAATATTCCCGAACCAACTCTGAGTCTGATTAAGGTCCTTTGGAATTTGCTTATCCGTATCGTTTCCGACTACTTCTGATGGGCCAGAACATCAATCCAACAGACAAGTTCACGAGAGTAAGTGAGTGAGCCAAAGCTGATGTAACACGCGGAGCAAAATGGGTTTCATTCC
>LOND01000087.1:154240-165563 GCA_014220965.1 Paragonimus kellicotti
CTGGCCCAGATGACCTCGTGCCGGCACTTTTCAAAGAAGGTGGCGAGGCGTTAGTAGAGGCATTGACTCAGTTGTTTCAACTTGTCTGGACGAGAGAAATAATGAAAACCGTTTCATTTTTCATCATGCCAAACCGAACGCAGTCGATGAGAAAACATTAACTTAATCTGGAAACAAACTCTGGTAAATTCATCCTATTGGAAAACTGAACTCAATTAACTCTAATCTACTCATTCAGTTCTGTTCCTACACTTTAAGACTGGTAGACTGCGGATAACAGCACCAAACAAATCAGTTTTGACAATCAGCTCAAGCGCTACGTTTTTCCTCCATTGTATGTAGCGGTTCTTGTTGCGAAACAGCTTTTTTAACTGAGCAGATTCTGCGAATGACACAAAACAAGACAAAAAAACAGTAGTCGAGTTGTGTGTGTGTGTGTTTTAAATTAACCTGCAAACTGACATCTTCATCGACACCTGGGACCAATTTCAAGTGTGCTGGTTCATTTCCGTTAGGTCTTGAGGCGAGGTGACAAAACTACACACACACACACACCGATAAAACCTGCTGTTCTCATGACCAAAAGATCAGACAACTCTCTACCTGACCTTTTTCGTTTTCGAAACGAAAAACAAAACCAGTCTACGTGGCTTGCCGAAAGAAAGCCAGTTTGTCAGTCTATGATGAATGCGCTGACCTGAAAGTCCTTACTAAGTGAGTTCGTGTGAATAAGCTCGGTGGCTTTTGAATGCAGGTAGAGACTATGAGAGGATTCAGTCATTTGTAATCAGCCATACTATATTTTCATTAACAGTTGAGCCACCAGGACCTGATGGGTTTCCGTTAGTAGTTTTATTTTAAATGCTCTCATATGCTGTGGTACACGCACAGTTTGGTTCACAGTTTGTCCTATCACGTTCCCAGCGGATGCGTTACCGAGTTTGGTTGTTTAACTACGATAGTGCCATCTATTTCTCGAGCAAAAAGCTGCAGGGTTTCACAGGTAAACCTCCTTTAACATATCAAATAGCGGAGTGTCCGCATAGGCACCAATAATTACAAGTACCAATGTGATTTCAGATGCCCCGGAGACTGAATGTACCAACAACTATTCTCACCTGGTCCGGGACTTTACTCAAAGATCAGCAACATTCTCATATGTAATTTCGAACTAAACCTTAACGGTGTAAGACAGTGATATTAAATCACAGAACTGCACGTAAGTGTTTAAATCTTGCATTAGTCAGTATACTTTTGACAACGTCGGATTCTGAAATTCCTTCTAAACGGGAAGTACCCGATGGGTTGTTTGGAATTTGGTCGCCCAGAAGAATCCAAGAGATTTATGGACTGACCAGCATTTTGTTCTTTAGACGACGTTTTGTAGTTAACGGGAGTCCAATACTTAGTAGTGCAGTGATCGTTATGGTTAAATTTGTAACAGTAGGTCTCGGATATTCTGGAAAAAACCGTTGCAATGCTGAAGTGGGAATCCCTAATACACTTCTTAAAAAAATGAATTTTTCATGCCCAGCTGCCAAATTGAATTGCACTTGGAAAAGCTTATGCAAATGTTCATCCATCCATCTGGGAATATCTCCAACAAACAACTTTGATAGTGACAAGAACCAAACGGATGAGATGTCGTCATTGTGCGTCATCTTCAGACGTAAATGTATACCTTAAAGATGACTGCCGAAGTGAACAACTCGTAGTAGGATGAAACAGCAAAACTTGGAATATATGTTGTGTTACAGTGTTACAGTTAGTGTTCTTGAATACACAGTATTTACTCTAGACTTTTGACGAGTAGTGTATCAACCAACTTCGACGTAAATGATCTCTGATTGTTTAACAAAACCCCATAGCATTGATACTGTGCTCATTTTCCATTAAATGAAGGGCGACAGGTGAGACAGGCAATCGGTCACGAACCAAGACTTGCACATCTTGGATTGTGTTAGTCCACTGCATATATGAATAGTCCCTTGAAAAGCAATGAAACTGGTGCAAGAATATACAAGTAGTGATATGCAACAAAAAACTAGACCAAAACATTTTAAAAACTATACTCCCCCAAACTGGAGCTAGGGATTACAAGGCCGTGCCACATTGGATAGTCTCTTTAGTAATTGATAACACGAATCCTCGAGACTGTAACCGCGGAAGCGCGTTAACTCGGTGGAAAGACCTCTCAAAGTCCTTTGTATCATGTTTCGATAGTAAATGACTTTCCGGTAGTCCCTCTGACCTTTCAGATAGAATATCATTGTGTTAATTGCGATATAAAAGTCAACCCTTTGGCGGTCGACGAAGTACGTTCGAGCCAGCGAAATCAGTGTCAGGAAATCATATTGCATGTGGACGTGCTCAGATCGCTGCTCTAGAAGGTCCATCCTCTGAGAGTTTCATCGTCTAACTAGTGAATATACCTTACACGGACGTTCGTAAGTAAAAGTTTATTGTTAAGCATGAGAGACTAACGAACAGATTCCACCCGAACAGGCAGGTTTTCATAATCACGCAGCAGAACATTGCGCAACGAAGCGGATCACATCAAACTTCCCGTAGAAAGGTTCTTACCTTTCAGCCGTCACCGGTTCTGGTTGCTGAAACCCACTCTAAATTTCCAAACGTGATTAATGATCGCCTCCATCAAAATGTTTGGAAACATCCAAGTAAGCAGAACTAAACACTTGTTCTAATATGACATCATTGAAGGCTACTGTTAGCACGTACTTCTACCAATCTGAAACTGTACTTTAATGCCACTAAATTACTTTGCACTTATGGAGAACAAAGTGCATTTCAAAATGACGGATGACCGTCCAGTGAGTGACATGCGTAAATTACGTCAACACCAACTAACCTTCCAACACCGGGTTAGTCCATGTCTGGGCTCATGAATGAAGAAGCAGCGATTGGAACAGCTAATTAACCGTCTTGTTATAAGCTAAAATATCCCGCCACTAGATCATCTGCCTTATGAACTTGTGTGCACCCCAGTAGCTAAATGAACACGACCGATGTGGTGATTCAGTACCATCGCAAAATGTTATATTTGGAACGATGCTTACCGTACTCAAGGCGGACTTGCAAACTAGTATTCAACAACAGATGGTGTCTCTCTCCGGAATGTTTTGAATTAACTTTGAGCGTATGGAGGTGAATAACAAATTTCACACTCAAACATTCGGAGTACCGTATTAGTTTTTTGTGCAAACGAATGGTGCCTAGTCAGAACACACAAAGAATACCTCACAACAACATAATGTAGGTTTATTCAAACGGAAGAGGCAGGGAACAGTTTACCATCTGAAGGATGCATCCCACGTAGGAATTGTCGGTAACTGTCCATAATTGGACTGGGAGTTATCGTCAATTTCAAGTAGTGGTCTACCTCGCTTGCAACTTTCAGCAAGGAGCAGCTGCTAGTATTGGACTATGCCTGCTTTGTCAGTTGAGGGGACACAGGCAACGGACTAACAGCCAACGTTCGGGAATGTTTTGATTATATTACCTTGTGGTCGATCTCTACTACACACAAGACTGTAGCACGTACAACACCGTCTGTCCAGTCTTTACCCCAAGGAGCAATATGCACGAGAATTTTCCGTCCCTTGACTTTCCGCGTTACCAAACAGCAATCTGTATCCACTTCGCCTTATTCTGATTGGTAGTTGCGGTCAGGTGGGCATGTGTTTCGAGAATAGGCGTGAAATAATTATCACGCGATTGGTCAGGATTCATGCGACATGTTTCCATCAGTGCACCCATATCTGTTAGTCTCCACAGCAAGATTACGTAGGTAAGCAGCTGGCGAAAACGGGGGACCCACTGTAATTCTTATTACTGATATGACTTACGAGCCTCAGCAGTTGCGGCCACACAGTCTCCCACTGTCTCAATGTCAACTGGAATGGAGAAAAAAACGTGAACCATACGAATGCGATCTGCCCGTTAGGCGATTTGCATTTGGGGCCAGTAGCGATCCCACCATATATCACAAATTCACATCAATCAACTCTTCACCCAATCCTCCAAACATGGCTAGCCAGTCAGTCGTGAGTAGGATTGCACCGAAGCGTACGGGATTTAGCAGCGCGCGCAATTCCTACAAAATTCACAAGGTGCGCAGAGGCGAATGTGCCACCAATACACATTACGGTTATTTGGACCCGCGATGTTCGATTGAAGTGAGTAGTCTTATTACGCGCAACGCATTTATATATTTGTCAAAGTAGAATTGAGAAAGTACTCTTTATTATCCGGTGCGAGTTGGACGTTCAGCCGTGGTAGTCACGCAGAAAAAGGAGTTAGTTACATTTTAGTCAACCGTATTCATTTGCCAGTACTGTCATTGAATTTGTGCTTCAATGGAAATCGATGTAATCTGTTCCACATGTATTGTTCTACAGATTTCCTACCGATTAGTAAAGAAAGCATGGTGCTGTTTTGAGGGGATTTTCAAGCTAACTGTTCCCGAGAAAGATTAGCTGTCTACAGATGACGCAGAACGAAGAGTTCTAGATACTTATTAGACGTGAAAGCAGACAGCTTTGCATTGTTTAATTGTCAGACTTGGCAACTTTACGTTTTATTTCATTTTAAGATTTGTTTTTCAGGACTGAAAGTAAGATTGTCACCGCAAATTTTATTCGTGATTTGACTTTGTAGGTTGATAAAACTGTGGCTGAATATAATGTTTCAGTGAAATGCTTGATAGACCTTGTGTAGTCTATGGACAGCATTGAAATGAACGTACTTACATTTTAATACTTTATGCAGCCTTTTGGCGTACATTAATACGGAATTTGTTAGACTATAAGGGATCCTCTAAAATTTGATGGAGTATTATCAAGCACGATTATAAATAAAGCTGCCATGTTGTAACTCACCCGAACTGCTTTCTTTTGATACCACAGCTAGTTAGTGTGTTTGACAGTTTTTCGGTGCCAAACCTTCGGTTACTGCTAGGTTACGTTAGTAATTGTGAGAGCGCCGTCCGAAAGATACTTCAGAGACTAGGTGAAGTAAAACGTATATCTCTCAAACTGTAGCCACAAAACGCGCAAATGTTACCAATGCAAACTAGATGATAAACTTTTATTTACCGATTTCATGCTGTTATCTATTACAGATGTTATGCATGCTAACTGATGGCTGAATCGGATATTGTTTTCCCACGCACATTTTTCCTGACCTGACTTATTGGATGATATTCGACTAATCACACATACAGTATGAATGAACTGGTTGGGCGCCCCCATAGGTTACAGCAGGACTTGAAGACTAATGCAACGAACCACGAATCAGTGTTGAACGACTGTTTTGAAAAAAAGAAGAACAACTTGAGATTCCCCACGAGCCAGTAGGCAGTATTAAATGGTATGCACTCATTCACTCAATCTTGGTCCGATGCCTTAGTGCTGTGTGTTTTTCTAGCATATGCGGATAGCTAGCCGACCCGCTGGTTCTGTAATTCAAATAAATTAGAGGCGAAAATTCCCCACTCCCACTCTGAGTATGAGGCGCATCTGGTGGATTATCGTGTTTGCATAGATAGGTTGGTCTGCGTGTAACTGACTGATGGATATGCTTTAAAAGTGGTATTTGTTACGACGGGGTTGTCAATGTGGACCCGGTGCTCCACTCGTGGTTCGGCTTGGTAACATTTACTGGATCAAAGAAGCAGAAAGTGAGGCTAATAGGGTGGAGCAACTGCTGAGATTTCAGTCGGTCTCAGCATTAGGGAACTACTGACTGATACACGTGTATGAGGCTGAGAACCGGATTTACCCAGGTGGCTGTGATTCTTCTGATATCTCAGGAGTCTAGACTTTTCAAAAAGACAAACTCGAAAAATTAGGAGAACGTCGCTTTTTATCACCACAGTGGAGTAAAGTAGGAGTAGTACAACATGAAAAAAAGTAAAACGCTGTAGTTCACTACCTATTTCTGCTAATCAGATCAAGGTCTAACAGCGCCCTGACCTACATCTCAGAGGAGGAAGCGGTATCTACAATCAACAAGTTATCACTCTGAGATGGAAAGAATTGTGTAGCAAACGGCTCAGTTAGCAGTTTAAATAACTTTTTACTGTGGCCTCGTAGCTCGTTCGCATCTGCGGAAGTAAACAGTTCCTCTTTCATCCCTTCAAAAGAAATACAAAGATAATTAATGAGGCTTCTGCGCAGTCTTCGAAATTCCAGCGGGTAATGATCTAGACTTTCGAGACAAGACTCGTACGTAGCGCTCTAAATAACCGCTACCTCAATCCAATTCGAACGCTTTTCCGGACAACATTTTTTCTCTCACCTACACTGTGTGGATTTTCGTTCCTGGTTTTGTGCCTCGGAACTCAACAGATCAGTTCATTGTTTTATATCGAGTGCGACGTTACTTTTCTTTTTTTGCTAATCAACTAGTCGGAAAGGAGGTAACAAAATTTCCCGTAACCAGCAGGACATCGGTAGGTCAAGCACAATAACTGATGGGTGCTCTTTAGTATCGTTCTGAATACCAAAACATTGCTTGTGGATGAGTCAGTTATGGTTACCAGCATCGTGTCACATCTTAGTGATCAAGGTTAGCTCAGGATTCAGCACATATGACTTTTGGCTGCTGATGTAACTACCGTGGAGTAATCCTTCATCTGAATTACTTGGGATGGCAGGAAGAAAACAGTGTGTGGTATACATCTGTCTTCAGGTTTATTCGAACCATCAAGTTGATCGCATCGAGAAACTATTCGAACGGATCAAGGAAGTCTTGCATAAAATCCCATATGTCGCATCCCACCAAACCAAAGTTAACTTATTCCAAAATTGGTTAGGGAGTGATGAATAATAGTCTGTGTGATTCTGTTCTCTACAATGGACATCAGATAAACATTTATAGACGACCATAAAAGTCGATAAATTCACATTTGATGTATGCAACAACTGACCAATGTGTGCTTAAGAAAAGACCCAATTGCGAAAAATCTGGACTTCGGCTGGATTCGAACCAGCGACAGAAACAACATGCCCAAACGCGGCAAATGCTCTACCAGCTGAGCTACGAAGCCACGCCGGAAGCTCAGAAATTTCACATTTGGACCTAGTTACCCACCCAACCAACTGTCATATGGAATCCACCAAATGATCCAGCCGATTGACTGCCCAAGCAGGATTTCTCGATCAGTTCACGCTGGAATCCATCAACGCCATCAATGAGCATTGACATTGATAAGTAGTTTAACAGATCCGATAAGTTAGAAAAGACCAAAGTTGGAAGAGTTTAAATGTGAAATTTCTGAGCTTCCGGTGTGGCTTCGTAGCTCAGCTGGTAGAGCATTTGCCGCGTTTGGGCATGTTGTTTCTGTCGCTGGTTCGAATCCAGCCGAAGTCCAGATTTTTCGCAATTGGGTCTCTTCTAAATTATCAAACCTGCCAAACTACTTATCAGCGATCAACGTGTGTCAACATTAACCCTTTTTTTTTACACTATTTCGATTGAATGGTTCGTGGTGACTGTGTTGTGAATAGAACAGATATGAAGTGAGAGGAAGTCAAATTAAGACTATCCATCCGGAAAGTTGTGGGACTTCTTCGGATTTGGACCTCGAGACGCTGAAATCTGAAGAACCGAAAGATCCGAAGCTGGTGATGTTGGTACATAACGATAGGTAATTTTAAAGGCTCTCAAAACGTTGTTCTTGTCACACGAAGTTCAAGGTCTAAAACTTTACTGAACAACCTTCACCCGGGTGAGAACAGGTTAAAGTGTCTGGTCTTCTGCTGCAACTTGCACCACTACTGACTGGTATGACATCTTCCAATCCTATTTTCACACCGTTAACTACATTAGATGGCTTACAGATGTTCATGCAATGAAGTAAATTTGTGAACCATACTGTATCGACGGATAGGTCTAATAGTGAGACGCTACAACTGTGAACTGTTCTTCCCACCTACACACAGCGTTCAAGTTTGTATGGTCACAGCATGGATTACTTGTCTGCATTGGCAGTTCCCATTTCCATGGTCGCCAAGATTGGATAAAATACAGTGCTTACCATTTACACAGTTGCACATAAATAATATTTAGTGCCGGTTGAACTCAGCTCGCTTGATCGAGGAAGTACTACGTAGTCGATCTGGTAGTGTGCACCTTGTGTCTCACTTAGAGCATGCTGTATGCATGTTTGGCGAGCCATCTGTAAGACGTGTGGCCGGGCGCCCGTCTTCGGTTTCATTCAGCACTTCACATAAGTGGAATACGTACAAAATGATAGAAAGTGTTGGCTGGGAAATCCGTTTATGTAAATGCTTAGCAATTTGCAACTGATGTCAGCGGGGTTTAAGTACAGTTATACGTTCTGCAGGAAAACCAAATCAAAGGTCTGTTTCCAGGAATACGATTTTGGGTCTAACCCACGATATCAGCCCATTTTTACCAAAGAAGCTGGACAAACGTTTCTCATCATTGTATGCAATGTGTCTCCATGAAGGAGGATTTTCCAGTATTCTAGAAGTTAGGTCTACTCTACCAAGCAAGCTTGATCCTCAGTATGGTCCACATTAGTTAGTTAATTTGAGAAGACGATTGGAAACAACTTCACAACAATTAATATTGGGAAAAATCAACTGAAAATAGAGATTTCAATGAGCAAACACTTCCTTTGTCGAGCCTTTTAAATCAACACTGCCGATGTAATGAGTGTCGTCGTGGGTGAACTTTTTTCAAAATTTAGGTGATAAGCTACAACGGCTTGATACCACTGGTCTATACTGTCCGATCACAACAGTGAACTAGAACATTACAGAACCTCTTGGTAGCCTACATCAGCTATTGTTGTGTGAATTTCGGGACTAACCGATGTTTTTGTATAGTTCATACTATACAGTTGCGCTTTCGTAAGGTCTTTACGGCGAACGCCGAGAATATACTCATATTCTTTCACTTCTTGCATACAGTTTAAAATCCGATAGAATTCGCCACCCGCTAAAATACTTCAGCGTCATTCACCAGCGAAACCCAATGCCAACATGATCTGAGAACTTCTTCAAAATCGGTTTCCGCCCAATGCCACAATTACTTTCGCATAAGTGTTCTCGATCTTCGCAACCCATCGACCCCCTCCTTTACCTCAAACCACTGATCCAGTTTGATGGATAAAAGATACTATGTTAACTTCAGTAAAAAGTATGCAGTACACAAAATAATTGTATTCCTGTGTTTCTCCATTAACTTAGTCAATTTTTCACCTACAATGTTCATATTTTTGCAGAACTTGTGTAGAAATAAGAAATGCAGCGTGTGAGATAAGTGGGTATCGTTAAGCATAAAACATAGGAGTTGAGGGAAAATACTCATAGTCATTCGGTGTTACGGGGTTCGTGGTGTTCTGCAAAAGTTTACCACCTTGCTACTTCTTCATGCGTCTCGATGAGTGGTAGTCGCTGTGTAATCGATGCTGTTTTTTATTGTACATTATATTAATAAGGCAAACGTAGTCATCCATGAATTGTTCCGAAAATTCGAACTTCACAGCAAAGAATAGGGCCAAAACATTTCCTGAGAGTGGGAAGACCTGGCTTTTCCCGAGTCAAGTTAGCGAAGTGAGCTTGCACACTAATGCAACCTGGTGGCACTTACCAAGGCGGGAGTGTTCGTATCGTGTTTTCTGCTGTGCCCATTTCGAATTCAATGTTGTGTACTGGTTCCTCGCCAGGGACTGACCGTCAGTGAGTGGAACATATGTCAACGACCAGTTGCTATCGCTCGTGGTCCGCGATAGCGCAGCATGCTGAGAAGACGCAGGTGATCACTGTGACCCAGACAGATCGCACCCACCCCGGTATTGGTGTGTCACCACGTTATAGTAACAGGTAGGCAGGGCTGAATGACCAATCCTCGGTTAGATCAATCGGTCACTCGGAATCCCGCAAACTGTTTTTGATTACACCCTTTGTTTAAGGTACACACTTGTGGTACAAACCTATGTATTGGAGGCCGGAGACGGTATTTCGTTGTTATAACTTTGGTCGTGTTATACATAATAAAGCTACCATAGTAATGTGAATGATGAACATTAATCTGCGACGAAGGTGGAAATGAGTTGAAGAGAGAGTGTTAAGCGTGTGAATAAAGCTGAAATCATTATTGGCACGTGTTGGCCAATTCCAACTTCATAGTAAGCACCCTAAAGGCCCAGGAGGCGGAAGAACGTATCTAAACAGGATAAAAAAAAACTCGCCCTTTCCGCCTCAAATGCATTATTAAGTACACCGTAACTGAAAGAGACAAGGTAACTGAAGGCGCCAATACGGCAAGGGCACCAACTACGCTATATTCTATCACATCTAACTCATTTTACCGTCAAAAATGTACAAAATCGAATGAAGTGGACAAAAATCACGTTACTTGGCGCAATCCTCAGAACAAGGTTGTCTTGCAGGGTGAAACGAAGTATTATTTGAAACTGCACGGTGACTGACCATTTTGCTAGGATGGTCAACGAAAGCAACAAAAGTACATCACTTTCTTAAGGGCATAACAAAAAAGATTGTCATCTGAATGTTAAGTGATCTTGGTATTGTTAAGTGGAGCACAGAAGCTAGCTTCTTACATTAACCCACCTGCAATATATCTTTTGTTTTTCCGGATCAGATTAATGGTAAAAGCATTATATTCTAGCAAGATGCATGTAGTCCATTTTTTAGTATATCGTAAATCATATTTTAGATTATAAGTTTGACTGAATCAACACAAAGCTATCGACGTGAACCACAAGATAACCTACAGAGCAACATCAGAAAAAATGTATACACAAGTGTTTGATATTGTTAAAATTATTGATGGATTTGTTAACTCGGGTTAATGGTTTTAGTGTTCAGTTCTTCTGCATGATAAACTGAGCCAACGACCGAACATTTAAAATTCGTTGAACTGTTCATTATAAGGGGGAGCAGAAATGTACACTTATGCATGAATGGCGAGATATTTATAGTAAGGTATTACAATCCTTAGTGAGCTACATACAATAATAATAACGGTCTATGTCACATTTTAACAGGACCGAAAAGCATTTGTTTCATAAGATTTCGTGAAGTTGGACTCGAATACAACGTTCCAAGGTGACTAGTGATTAGTTCACACCTTCGTGTGTATGTTTTTGTGGGCACCTGACTAATTTTTCGTTTAGTTCCAATATCACGTGTATTAAGTGTTGTGCCTTGTGAGTTTACTTAGTTCTGCAAAGACAAACTTTGTAAGCTGGAAATTAACCAAGGCGCTGCAATAGACTTTATGGTTACTTTGCTCACTGTGTGCAGGC